>OY731403.1:102433762-102523625 GCA_963425845.1 Sphenostylis stenocarpa
TCATCAAATAGGGGGAGACTGAAAGTGATGAAGATCTCTGTTGAATATAAAGAAAATATAGTTTGGAATTAATTTCCCTTGTGTATAAATCACACATAGGGTGGTCTATTTATAGTAGAGAAATACAACTAAAAGAGTAACTGAAAGTAACAGAATAAACAGAAGATATTGTTTGATATTGTGGTTACCAATATCTAACAATATCTTAACAATATCAAATAATATATAAACAATATCTAACACTCCCCCTCAAGCTGGAGCATACAAATCGTATGTGCCAAGCTTGTTACAAATATAATCAATTCTAGGACCCCGTAAAGATTTAGTAAAAATATCTGCTAACTGATCACTTGAGTTAACAAACTCAGTCTTGATATCTCCAGACATAATCTTTTCTCGAATAAAATGACAGTCAATCTCAATGTGTTTGGTCCTCTCATGAAAGACAGGATTAGAACTAATATGAAGAGCAGCCTGATTGTCACACACAAGTGTCATTTGAGTGACATCTCCAAATTGTAACTCTCTAAGCAATTGCTTGAGCCAAACAAGTTCACAGGAAGCTGAGGCCATAGCTCTATATTCTGCTTCTGCACTGGATCTTGCCACAACACTTTGTTTCTTACTTTTCCATGAAATCAAGTTACCACCAATGGAGACACAATATCCAGATGTAGATCTTCTATCCGAAGGAGATCCTGCCCAATCAGCATCTGAGTAGCAAACAACTCTTGTATGGTTATTAGAAGCATATAACAATCCTTTTCCAGGAGATCCTTTAATATACTTCAAGATACGAATGACTGCATTCCAATGATCTTCACATGGTGAATTAAGAAATTGACTTACCACACTGACTGCAAAGGAAATGTCAGGACGAGTAACTGTAAGATAATTCAATTTTCCAACCAATCTTCTATACTGCTCAGGATCAGATATAGGCTCCCCCTGATTTGGTAGAAGTTTAGTATTGGGATCCATGGGTGTATCAACAGACTTTGAACTCATCAACCCAGTTTCTTCCAAAATATCTATGGCATACTTCCTCTGAGATATAACAATACCATCATTGGACTGTGCTACCTCAATACCCAAGAAATATCTAAGTTTGCCAAGATCTTTGGTCTCGAAAATGGTGACAAAGATGTTGTTTCAACTGAGAGATGCCATGGTTGTCACTACTTGTAAGAACAATATCATCAACATATACTATCAAGTAAACACATCCAGCACTCGAGTGTCGATAAAAGACAGAATGATCTGATTCACACCGAGTCATACCAAATTGTTGAACAACCTTGCTAAACTTTCCAAACCAAGCCCTAGGAGACTGTTTTAGGCCATATAGGGATTTGCGAAGACGACATACCATCCCAGAAGACTCCCCCTGAGCAACAAACCCAGGAGGTTGCTCCATATATATTTCTTCTTGCAAATCACCATTGAGGAAAGCATTTTTAACATCCAGTTGATAAAGAGGCCATTGTTGAAGAGCAGCCATGGCGATAAATAAACGAACAGAAGCCATCTTTGCCACAGGGGAAAAGGTATCTCCATAATCCAACCCAAAAATTTGAGTATAACCTTTGGCCACAAGACGAGCTTTGAGGCGATCAATAGTACCATCAGGTCCAACTTTGATAGCAAACACCCACCTGCAACCAACAACAGATTTCCCAGACGGTAACGGGACCTGGCTCTGATACCATGTTAAGGTTCCAACATAAAACCAATTGGCAATATGTGGAGTAGCCTAACATGTATTTAAACCGTACCAAATGATATGAGGTAGGCGATGTGGGACTTTCAACACACCCCCTCCAACGAAGCCTGCCGGACCAGACAAAGGGTACTTTTGACCCAACTAAAGGGCAACTTTTGGCCCATGACAATAACCGGAAAGATGTTAGGCTTTGGCTCTGATACCATGTTGAATATAAAGAAAATATAGTTTGGAATTAATTTCCCTTGTGTATAAATCACACATAGGGTGGTCTATTTATAGTAGAGAAATACAACTAAAAGAGTAACTGAAAGTAACAGAATAAACAGAAGATATTGTTTGATATTGTGGTTACCAATATCTAACAATATCTTAACAATATCAAATAATATATAAACAATATCTAACAATCTCATTGAAATACTTTGGCAAAGATCTCATTGATTTGATGAAGTCAAAGATGAAGTCAAAAGCAACTTTGCAGTGGACAAAAGTCACTAAGATAAAAGAGTAGAAGAATTAGTGTGTCTTCAGTTATGCTTAGGTATAATCATTTTATCTTTTCTGCTGCATGAGGTTTCTTCACTTAAAAGATTTTGCAAAATGCCTCTAAAAATGTTTTTAACAATTAAAAACAAAGTATTTTGACAAAAGCTTTCTTAAACAAGTTTTTAACTGATACAGCTTTGATAGAACCGATTAAAATTACTTAGAATGTTCAGAGAAGTGTTTTTACAGTATTTTAATCGATACAACTTGATTTTAATCGGTTAAAACCACTTGGAGTTCAGCATGATCGATCAGAATACAATTATGCCCGATCAGAATCAGATATGATCGATCAGAATTGAATTATGACCGATCAAAATCAGTTATGATCGATCAGAATTTAGTTATGACTGATTAGAACTCTTTTAATCGATTAAATCTCGTTTCAATCGATTAAAACAACTTAGAAAATTTCTACACAGCGTTTTAATCGATTAAAACTTATTTTTATCAATTAAAATAACTTGAAAAGTTTTACAAGAAAGTTTTGCAGTATTTCAATCGATTGAATCGCGAAACAATCAATTAAATCAACTTAGAAGATTTTTTGTAAAGTGTTTTAATTGATACAAACGTTGTTGTATCAGTTAAAACAAATCTGTTAAAGAATCAAGAACGTATTAATGAATTAAAAGAAGTTTTAACAGATTAAAACTGCACTTTTAACAGATTAAAAGAATCTTTTAACAGATTAATTAATACAGCTGTTTTGAAAATCTTCTATAAAAATAGAGTTGCTTGAACTTTTTACATATACATTTGAACATCAATCCTTGAGCAATCAATCAAGCAAACTTTAGCACTCTTTTCAAGAAAGATTCGCATCAGTTTTTGAGAAGTTCTTTGAAAATCTTTCTTGAGGCAACTTGATTTCTTTTGAAGAAGAAACACTTACAGCAGAATTGCATAACCTGGTTTGAGCATTCTAGTTTCTTCTTTTTCATTTCTTTACATTATTTTTGTATTGTTTGGTGCCTGGAATTTGGGCACTGGTTTCTCTGCAGCTGGAATTTGGTTGTAGAGGTTATCAAGAACTGGAATTTGGTTCTTGGTGAGAGGTTGAGTGCAGGAACTGGAATTTGGTTCTTGTGGTAGATTAAGTGTAAGATTGTAAGTCTGTAAAACATTTGATCTAGTGGAACCCAACTAAAATTTGGCTGGAGACTGGACGTAGCCCTGGTATTGGGTGAACCAGTATAAAACACCGGTGATATCTTTCTTAACCTTTCTCTATTTTAATTCTGTCACTGCATTTATATTGATTGATTGCTTTGTAATTCAAGAACAGATCTGGAATCTTAATTTTTGAATTAGATAATCTGTTATTTGCGAAAAACTTTTAAAGATCAATTCACCCCCCCTCTTGATCTCAGCCTACTTTTCTAACAGCCTGGCATCTTACTCCCAGGGGGAGCAATCATGCAGTACTAAATGAAGGAGATTTGGTACTGATGTATTGTATTCACCACAGAATAAGAGTGAACTGGGTTTTTGTCATCAAGGATCATATGATCAAAGCGAAAAGGCTAAGTGATTTTAGGTATCCTTATGCAATATTGATTTCTAAATTTTTAACTCATTTCGGTGTTGATTTGGAAGGAGAATTAGCTGAAACTGTTCGCCCCACAAATGAAGTTAACAACTCTGTCCTTCATAAAATGGGATTCATCAAAATTGACGGTGAGTGGATTTCAAAAGAAGAAGCTGTGAGAGAAGAAGAAATTGAAGAAGAAGAACAAGAGGAAGATGATGATACTGGTATCCCGAGTGCTGCTGCAGCAAGATCAACAGACCCTATGGACGATGTCATAGAAGAGAAGTCTCCATTGGAAGTAATTCCTTATACTCCACAACCTGACCGTGGCACGCCTCTCTCACAGTTTGAAAGGACTATGCTGCATCAGATGAATGAATTACAAACAAATCAAAGGAGGCACATGGAGATGACATTTGCTCTGCAAGCTCGCCAGCACCGTCTGGATGAAGATTTCATTGCCAACTGGAAGATATCTTCAACAGAATTGGTGATCTTCAATTCAATCAGGGTCCCTGGAATGGTGATGAATGAAGTCTTGTTTTTTATGTGTTTTGTTCTCTTGTTTCTTTTCCTTGTTTTTTTTGGGTACCTACGTGGTACTGTTGGACTGTAACTAAACACTTTATTTGATGAAGTCAAATAGGGGGAGAAGTGTTTGCTTATAACTGTCACTACACACACACCACAAAATCATATATGTCTCTGTTCTGTTATTACTTGTGCAGGTGCAATGGTTATTTGTCTCCATCAAATAGGGGGAGATTGAAGCACTTGTTGGATTTGATGAAGACATATTGAGTTGATATAGTTTAGTTTGTGGGTGTGTAGATGAATAGGTTAGAAGTTTAAAACTTAATCTCTTGATAGGCCAATAGATCTTGTGATAAGCGCCTTGAAATGATGCATCTCATTGAACTCATTTTTCTGCATGAAAAACTAACCTTTAAGCATTAAAAGAACAAACTAAGTTTTTCAATCTGTTGAAAAAGAGTTTTCAATCTGTTAAAATCACTTAACATAAGAAGTGTGGATTTGTAGTCGAAATATCAATTGGTTGAATCACAGAATCAACAGGTTAAAAATGTTCTTAATGATTTTTTCAAATATTAAAGGTTTCGCATTTTCAATCTGTTGAAATGTTTTTTAATCTGTTGAAACAGAGAGACCATTTTTTCAGTCTAAGAGTTCATAGGATTTCAATCTGTTGAAATGTTTTTTAATCTGTTGAAACAGAGAGCTATCATTTTTTTTCTAAGCTACTTCAATCCATTAAAAACACGAATTAATCAATTGAATGAAGTTTTAAATAAAATCAATCGATTGAAATATCGTTTTAATCGATTGAAAAGTATTCTGATCGATCATAATGTGATTCTGATCGATCATAACTAGTTCTGATCGGTCATAATGCTATTCTAATCAATCATAACTAATTCTAACCTGTCATACTATTATTCTGATCGATCATTTGCTACTCTGAATCAGTTTTTATCAGTTTAAACATTCTGGTTCCTTCTTTTATTCTATAAATACAGGTTTGATCTATCTTTTGAAATATACAATTTGAGAAAACATTTGAAAGCAATCTTAGAGCTATCATATCCGTGACTTTCTCTGTGCATTCAAAAACTTTTCATATCATAAGGTGCTTTGATCAAGATTGTTGTTCATCAAAGAGAGAAAGTTCTGAGTTAGAATTGCTTCTGGACATCTATACTGTTAAAGCTGCAGTCCAGGTTTTTTCTTTTCATATTCTTGTATAAAGTGTGATTGTGTAGATTGGGTGTTGGATCTACACTGGTTACAGTAACTGGATTTGGTTACTGGGAGGTTTTCAAGAGTCTATCTTGTGGGTTTGTGAGATAGTTCTTGGGGTAGATTGGTGAATATCTACTGGTTGTAATTTTCACTTGGAATTAGTGGAACTTGGCAGATTTGTCAAGAACTGGATGTAGCTCTGGTAAAGAGTGAACCAGTATAAACTTTTGTGTTGAATTTCTGCTTTCATCTCTTTTATTTCTTGTTTATATTCTTGCTGTGATTAAAATCAAATCTACCTATAGAAGAATTGAATAAAGATAAATCATTCTTTCCAAACAAAGTGTGTTTTGCGAAAAAGTTTTCTAAAGTTCAATTCACCCCCCCTCTTGAACTCAACCATTAATTCTTACAAGATGAAATGGGAAAAAAGGAACAAGACATATATTATCTCAAAAAAAAATTATTAGACTATGAGACCCGTTATACACTACTTGAAAAGACATGTTGTGCATTGGTGTGGGCAACTCAACGTCTCCGACAATATATGGTTAGGCATACAACTTGGTTGGTTTCCAAAATGGACCCAATCAAATATCTGTTCGAAAAACCCGTCTTGACCGGAAGGATAGCTAGGTGGCAAGTACTCCTTTCAAAATTTGACATCGTCCATGTCACCCAGAAAGCTATCAAAGGTAGTCCTCTGGCAGACTACCTAGCACACAGATCAACAGATAAATATCAATCCCTGCAAGATGACTTTCCCGATGAACATATCATGCATATTCAACACGAGGAGACCAAAGATGATGCATGGATCATGTTCTTCGATGGAGCCTCGAACATACTTGGACACGAGATTGGAGCCGTTTTAATATCTCCAAAAAATAAATATATCCCAGTGACGACTAGACTAAACTTCGATTGCACAAATAATATGGCTGAGTATGAAGCCTGTGCTTTGGGTATCGAACCAGCTCTAGATCATGGGGTAACCAAACTCAAAGTGTTCGACGACTCATCCCTTGTTATCTATCAACTCAAGGGTGAATTGGAAACCAGAAAATCCAAATTGATCCTGTATCTAGAACATATTCACAATTTGACTTCGAGGATGGAAAGCGTCACTTTCGAGTACATTCCTCGAGAAGACAACCAATTTGCAGATATTCTCGCTACTCTGTCATCCATGTTTGCCTTAGACCAAGCACATGAAATGCCCATAATCCATATCAGGCTGCATGACAAGCAGGCTTTTTGCGTGGCATTAGACAATGAGGAAGACAAATCCCCTTGGTGTCATGACATCAGGCGATACCTTGTAAAGGGCGAATATCCTAAGGGAATTAGCGATAATGACAAAAGAACCATTCGGAGGAGAGCCCTGGGATTCGCATTGATAGAAGAGACCCTTTACAAGAAGTATATTGATTCCACCCTTCTAAGGTGTGTGAACCAAGAAGAAGCTCAAACTTTAATGAGAGAAGTCCACGAAGGAATCTTCAGGACTCATATAACAGGGCATGTCATGGTAAAGAAAATCCTTAAGGCAGAATACTTTTGGTCCACAATGGAGGCTGATTGTTACCAATACGCCAAGAAATGTCACAAGTGCCAAATTTACGCCGACAATGTTCATGTCCCACCAACACCTCTTAACATTTTGGCTGCACCATGACCATTCGATATGTGGGGCATGGATGTTATTGGACGCATCGAACCTAAAGCGTCTAATGGTCATCACTTCATCTTGGTGGCCATTGATTACTTTACCAAATGGGTGGAAGCGGCGTCTTATGCTCATGTAACTAAGAAGGTGGTAACCACCTTCGTTAAGAGGAATATCCTGTGTCGGTATGGTATCCCTCATCATCTCATTACTGATAATGGGACCAATTTGAACAATAAGATGATGGAAGAACTTTGCCAAGACTTCAGGATTCAGCATCACAATTCCTCTCCCTATCGACCTAAACTGAACGGTGCAGCAGAGGCAACCAAAAGAACACCAAGAAGATCATTCAAAAGATGGTCAAAACTTACAAAGATTGGCATGAAATGTTGCCCTTTGCCCTTCATGGCTATCAAACATCTGTACGGACCTCCATAGGAGCTACTCCATATTCCCTTGTATATGGCATGGTGGTTGTACTTCCAATAGAGGTCGAGATACCTTCCTTGTGAATTATCATGGAAGCAAAGCTGACAGAAGTTGAATGGGTCCAAAGCTGATACGACCAGTTGAATTTAATCGAAGAAAAATGGTTGGACGTCATATGTCATGGACAAGCCTATCAAAAGAAGATCAAAAGGGCTTACGACAAAAAGGTCAATCCCCATACCTATCGTGAGGGGGATTTAGTACTAAAGAAATTGCTTCCAGCTTTGAAGGACAAAATTGGAAAATGGGCGGCAAACTATGAAGGGCCCTTTGTGGTCAAGCGAGCTTTCTCGGGAGGAGCTATTATCCTCATCGATATGGATGGAGAAGAACTTCGACACCCGGTCAATTCTGATGCGATGAAGAAATATTAAGCTTGGAAGCATTGCTCATGACCCGCCGGGATGAAAACCCATAAAGGGCATCCTGGGCAAAAGTTAGGGTCCACACACCTCACTAGGATACGTCCTAGACAAAAGTTAGAGGTCTCAAAAGAAAAATCCCTAAGAGCAATGGTTGCCTTAACCGAAAATCGAAAGGCGGGCAAGGTAACATCCTTCCAGAAGCAGGCAGTTTTGCATAGTCTTCACTCCAGGCTCGGGCATCTCAACTAAAGCAACTAGGACAACCAGGGGGGCAAATATCAAAGACATGATTGTTGAAGCCTAAAAGATGTAGCCAACCTTGGCCTGCCATTCTTCTAAACTCCATTTGTAATTCTTCTGTAAATATAATAAGCCTTTTGTTCATACACATCAATAATATTACCTTTCCTCTCCCTTCTCTTGACCAATCTATGGAAATGTCTCTCTATTGATGAATCATAAATATGTGGAAAGACCTTTTGTCAAAATCATATCATGCAAGGAAGCATTAAAAAGGAAAATAAAAAGAAAAAAAGTTCTTGCTAAGAAATTTTTAGGCAAAAGTTAGGGCAACCGGCTAGATTGAAAATCCACAAAGGGCGGTCTAGGCAAAAGTTAAGGCACTCATAAAAAGGAAAAAGCCCGCTAAGATATCCTAGGCAAAAATTAAGGTAGCCCACTAGATCGAAAACCCCAAAAGGGCGGTCTAGGCAAAAATTAGGGCTTAACCAAAAAATATGAATAAAAAAGGAGCCCATCAGCATAATCATAAATGTCCAACAGGAGAATGCCGGTCACTTTTCTAGATGCAACAAATAAAATAATATACTACATTTAGGGCATCCACACACCAGTAGTTGCACAATACGTCTTTGTCAAAATAAAAAACAAAGATAAAAAATAATAATAAAAATCTCTTTAAGCACATAAGCACGCATGCATATAAAGAGACTAGGCTCCATGTTTGTGATTGAAAACAGGATCGCCAAAATCAAGTCTCCGAATAAAGCTCCCCTCAAGAAAACGGAGCAAGTTGTCGTCAATAATAAAGTGACTTAGAGCAAGCAAGAGCTCAAAGCTCCAACCACCATCCTTCCACCAAGAAAAGAGGGCAATTTAACCACAGAAAAAGTCAACGGAAAGGCTTAGACATCCCCCAAGAGGATCCTTGCCTACTCCGAAGGCAAAATCAAAAATATTACCCTAAGGCTCAGCATTGTCGCCACATGAGTCAGCGAACACACTCAACAAAGTCTCCACCACATTCCCCAAAGAAAATAAGGGACTCAAGAGAAGAAAACCCTTCATCCCCAGCGGATGCCCAAAAAGAAAAGGCCATAACGAAAGAGGGCCAATAACTCCCCAAGTGAGTCACACAAGAAAGCAAGGAATCAGAAATTCCTCCCCCATGGAATAAGAGCTTCACAGAGCTAACTCTCACCATCATTAATCAATGAGCCAAGACTCCATCCCCACAAAGGGCAAACAAAACCAGATCCCCAGGGTAATAAATAATTCCCTGGTGGATCACCAAAAAGAAGAACTTATCCCCAGTAAGTCTACTATAAAAGCAATCTTCAGAGTCATACCCTCAGAGAGTCGTTTTCCTGCACATAGGCAATACCTGGCTAGCAAAGAGCCAACGTCCCCAAAGGGAATATCAACCTGTTTAGAGGCAAAATAGTGCAACAAAAGCCTTCACTTCTGAAGCATTCGCCTACTCAGAGGCATTATCTAAATCAACAAATCCCCAGTGGGTTCCTGCCTATCTAAGAGACATCCATCAAAAATTTCTGACAACCAACAAAGCTGAGTGGCTACAAAAAAGCCCAAAAGAATCCCCAACGACCATTATAGTTGGATGACTATCATTCATCAGAATCCCCGACAACCAGCAAAGTCGGATGGCTAATGGAAAAAGCCAAAAAGAAGAATCCCCGACATACCGGATACCTACACCAAAAAAGTAAAAAAAAAAATAATTTCAAGCAAAAATTACTCCCCATGTAGTCGGTGCATGATCAGCATCAGTAAGTCGCCACCACATTCTTTGTCCGAAGGGTCAACCACCACAACAAAAGGGGCATCCGGAAGATAGAGTTTCGTACTTATTAGCCAAAGGATCGACTATCTCATCGAAGAAGCATTATGAGAACAATCAAAAGATCATCTCTGTAGCAAGGAGCATCCTAAAGACAAATATCTTCATATCCATCATTCGAAGGATCAGCTCCGCAACTAAGGAGTATCTTGAAGACAGGATTTACATACATCGTCCAAAGGATCAGCTCTGTAGCAAAGGAGCATCTTGAAGAAATATCTTCATATCCATCGTCTGAAGAATCCAGCTTCGCAGCAAAGGAGTATCTTGAAGACAGGATTTACGTACATTGTCCGGAGGATCAGCTTTACAGCAAAAGAGTATCCTGAAGACACAATCTACCTTTGCCGTCTGAAGGGTCAGCTTCCGCAGCATGGGAGCATCCTAAAGAAAAAAGTCTATATACATTCACCGTCAGCCTAAGGGTCAGCCTCTACAGCAAAAGGGGCATACGGAAGACAGAGTCTTCGTACTCATCAACCAAGGGGTCAACTACCGCATCAAATGAGCATCTTGAGGTTTCCCACTTGTCAGCTACAGGGTCAGCTACTGCATCAAAGGAGCATCCCAAGGCTACATCACACCTGATGAAGGTTCATACTCATCAACTAAGGGATCAGGTATCGCATCGAAGGAGCATCTTGGAGCTTCAAATTCATCGTCCAGAGGGTCAGCTACTGCATCAAAGGAGCATCCGAAGGACAACCGGGCAAGAGGGTTAACTCCTTCACCTGCCAGCCGATCTATTGGTACATTAGCCAACAACCGGTCAGTCAGGTGAAGGGGGGGGGGGGGGGCAGCTGTAGACCCCAAATCTTGCCCGACCTCACAATAAGTTTAGAAATCCTCCGTTTCGAAGATGGTCAAGGCTTCATTAAGCTCGTAGTAGCATTTTCTAGACTCCCTTTAAGAAAAAGAGGGTTTTTAGAAAATAAAAAAAATTAGAGATACCGTCAGAAGACAGTGGATGATCGTCCATGTTGACCAGACGACCGTCCATGCTTATTTTAAAGCCATGGACGGTCGTCCATGCTAATCAGATAGCCGCCCATGCGTATCTTAAGCCATGGACGACTGTCCATGTTGATCAGACGATCGTCCATGCTCATTTCGAGCCCTGGACTGCCGTCCATATGGACCAGACGGTCATCCATGTTTCTTGTCACATTTCCCTATAAATAGGGCCTCATTTCTCACATTTTTAGACACTCTCAGGCCTTTCTCTCTACCTAGAAAGAATTCTTAAACCTCTAGGTGACTCTAAGCACTATTCCGGAGTCTGAGTGATCTTTTAGACACTCAAGAGAGTTAAAATTTTCTTTTTCTTTGGAGGGAGGAGCGTCTTTGTAGAGCGAGGGGATTGCCAAAAAGTATCCTCAAGTTTCAAGATTTTATAAGAGTTCACTTCGGAGGTTCTTTTCTTTATTCTCTCTTTTATCGCTTTCCTTTACTGTTTTCCTCTGTGTGCATTAGATATTAGAGCCATATAGATAGTTATTTAAATACCGTAGTTATAAATAGGGTAAAAGCATAATCTCTAGGATCTCTATTTTTTCGAATTAATCTATCATAGGGAACCTGAAAGAGGCGTTGTGGGGTGCTAATACCTTCCCCACACGTAACTAACTCCCTTACCCAACTCTGGTTATAATGGCCAAAGTTGGTTTTCTTAAACCAACACCTTTTTTTGTTTTCCTTTTCCAATGTTTATGGTAAAAACATTGGTGGCAACTCCAGAACCCTCTTTACGAAAACCTCGTTCTTAAGGGTAGTTCGGTTATCGAGTACTCTAAGAGCAATGACCATATTTTTACACAAAACATGAGTCACAAAACCATCGTGTCACTCCGATCGCTTTTTACGGCGTCGACAGTCATAATAGTCAAAACACATAGAGTTATGCACCTAGTTCTTAGTAACGTCTAGTGTGTTGTCAAATAGTACCAATGAGGGCCAAAATATAGGTACTAGTATTAGGCATAACATTGTGAGCGAAAATGTAAAGGTTCAAAGTAATATTGCTAATCAAAATTGATGAACACAAAGTAGAAGTTGCAAAATCTTGAAGAAAATAAAAGAGCAGTGTTAGATGTATGTTTGTTAGGAGGTATTAATTTTTTTTATTCCTTAAGCTAATCTTTTCCTAGGATAATGAGAATCCCTTAACATTTTCTTATAACTAGTTGAAAACGTTTTAATATGTTAAAACTCTGTTTAATCTATTAAAATGTTTTTGAAATCGAGCTTTTAATTAATAAAAAATCGAATTAACTAATTAAATTCACTTAGATAATGGTTTCTTTTATGTTTCATAGTATTAATCGATTAAACTAAATGTTATCAATTAAAATGTACATATAACTTTGTGAAAATATGTTGTTATTGATTTCATCGATTACTTTGAGTTTCTTATTAGTTACAACGAATTATTGGAATTTTTAGAAAGTTTTAACTCATTTTAATCGATTAAAACACAAAATAATCAATTAAAACAACGTTATAGTAAAAATAATTGATTAAATGGAAAATCTAATCGATTAAATCTATCAAAATCTCCTATATAAACAAATATGAGATCAGTCTTTAAACACACACTTTTTACTATTTCTTAAGCGTCCTTTTAGGAAATCATTGAAAGATAGCGTTGCGTTTTTCATCAAGTTTATACAATGAAGATTTGTTAAGGAATTTCTTGTACCAATCTTGGAAAGGATTTCCTTAAAGGTGTACTCCTGGAATAGGTTTAGTCTGCATAGAAGATATTTTCAAGTGATCTCTTTCTTTTGGATTTCTTTTTGGTGTAATTGTTGTACCTAGTTATTGGTACTGGTGAGTGGTGATCTGCTGTAGATTGTTGGGTGTGTCAAGACTGGTTCTTGGATTTCAAGAAGCTCTTGAGGTAGATTGAGTTAGTCTACTGGTGAAAATCTGTATCTAGATAATTGATATAGTGAAACTCAATTGGTGTTGCTGAAGAACTTGACATAGGCTACGTGGTTTGGGTGAACCAATAAAAAATGTGGTATTATTTTCTCTTCTTTACTTCTTGCATCTACTATACTTCAATATATTCTTGAAAAGATTTTGAACTAGTCTTAAAGAATTGATATCTTGGTTTTGTTATAAAGACTATTATTAAAACAAATAAAAAGTTTAAAGATCAATTCACCCCACTCTTGATCTTGGCCATTGTTCTTAACAATTGATATCAAAGCTGGTACTTGAATTTTACTCAATTTTTGAGCAAGTGGATTTGAATCATGGCTGAGAACAAACTGTCATTTGCAGAAGGGGCTTCAATCAATAGGCCTCCAATTTTTTATGGAGTTAATTATCAATTCTGGAATATTAGAATAAAAATTTTCATTGAATCTATTGATAGAGGTATTTAGAATGCATTTGAAAATGGTCTTTTTATTCCTACACACAAAGTTGATGGTGTTGTTATTGAAAAATCTTGGACTGATTTAACTGATAATGAGTAAAAAAAGTACAATATGATTGTAATGCCAAAAATATTAGAACATATGCTCTCAATCTTGATGAATTTTTCAGGGTATAACAATGCAAGATAGCTAAAGAAATGTGTGACGTCCTAGAAGTGACTGATGAAAGAACTGTGGATGTGAAAAGAGCTAGGAAGCATGTTCTTATTAGAGAATATGAATTGTTCAAAATGCAACAAGGAGAAAACATTGTTGATGTTCAGAAAAGATTTACTCACATTGTCAATCATCTTATTAAGTTAGGTAAAACTTTTGATAAAGAACTGAATATTAACATTTTGAAATACTTGGACAGGCCATGGCACCCAAAGGTGATGAGTGATTATATCCCCGTATTTTCTTCCCTTTCTGAACTTATTTTAATTAGTGTTTTTGGCTTAACTTTCTATTATTAGTGAAATTTTATTAATTGGGCTTCATTGGACAAATAATTTAGATATTAATTAATTTGAATCTATTTGATATAATTTTTGCTCATTATTAATTTAAGGACATTTTAAAGCAATTTTGGGCCTAGAAGATTGGGTCAGATGTCATATTACAGTTTAAAGCAATTTTGGACTTGAAAAATTGAGCCAAATGTCATATTTTATTTTATACGGGTACTAACATTGGTTCACTGTTTTATTTATCTTTTTTCTACAGATCTCCAAAAATCATTATTCCAAAAGCATTATAAACAAGACACATTTAGCTTTCCATAAGATCCAAAATCATTAAATTCGGAGCCAAATTGGATTTTACATAAATTATCCAAAACGGGTCAAGCGCACCAGGCTGGCCCAATGGACATGCTTCAGTAATTTAAGTCTCCTAGATTCATTAGACCTTCGAAAATAGTAGAAACAGTGGAGTTTGAAAGCTAACTCAAAAGGATTTCAAAGGAGACTAGAATCTCTTAATTTAGATAAGTATTGAAAATACTGTACGTGTTTGAAGTTCACAGACATGCACTGAAGCCAACTTATGATGTGTTTCATGGACCAGTTGAGCCCAAACCTCGATTAAGATTAGGGTTAGGGTTATTTATATAAGAGAGGCACATCACACATAAAAAATCACATGACACACAACACACAAGGACTGCGCAGCCACCACACAACCGCCTTTCATCTTCTGCAATTTATATTCAAGTTTGTTTACTCTTCTGTCATTATTTTAAATTCTTGTTTCGATTTTAATTATGTTTCTTCTACTATTTTTTCGACTTTCCATGAATAACTAAATCTTTGTATTGATTTTCTAAGAAGAATGCAAGTAGATCTTTGAGGTTTTGTTCTTCAATTTCATTTTGTTTGTTCTCTTAACTCTTCATCTTCTAATCTCAGTATTGAATTATTATAATCTGTTTATGCTTAATAAACCGAAACTAATATCACAGTTTGCTTAATTTTGTGTTAGAGATGAGATTATGTAATGTATGCAATGCTTAATTGTATAAGTATAATTCGGGGTTAATCTTCGCTTAGTTGGTTAATTTCATATTGGAATAAGGGTTAAGGAAAATTTGTGATTAATCTTCGCTTAGTTGGTTAATTTCATATTGGAACAAGGGTTAAAGTTAATTTGAGATTAATCTTTGCTTAGTTGATTATTTTTGGTTTAGAATATAATTTGGCATTTATCTTCGCTTAGTTGGTTAATTTCGAATTAATTTCATAATCTAGGATAAATGACACTGCATTGGAATCAGGAAATCAATTGCATTTTAATCTATTTTTAATCCACATTTTTATAATCTGCTTTTGTTCTGTTTCATCTAATATTTTAATTTTGAGAAACCCCCTTTTTGTTATTGTTCTAATTTGAAAAACTGATGAGCTTTGATAGAAATTCGTGGTCTTTGGGAGACGACCTAAGAAAGCTTCCTAGTACTATATTTATCTGTTTTAATTATTTGACCGAAGTACGATATCAATCAAATTTGGCGCCGATTGCTTGGGGACCAAGATTTACTGTCTAGGTTTTCAATTTTTATTTTTTGTTTCTGTTTTCGTTTTTTTGTTTTTTGTTTTTATTTTATTTAAATATTTTATTTGGTTTTTAGATATTTAAATATTTTATTTGATTTTTATTTATTTAAATATTTTATTTGATTTTCAGTTATTTAAATATTTTATTTGATTTGCTTGTTATTTGGATAATTTATTTGATTTTCAGTTAATTGAATATTTTATTTGATTTTCTGTTTAATTTAACATTCTTACTTTTCTCAATACTATTTTGATAGCCCACTGTTGGGTTCCTTCTAAAACTCTTTTGGGTTTAACAAATAAAAAATAAAAAATAAAAATAAAAAAAATAAAATAAAAAATAAATATAAATAATAATTCAAAAAAAATCATCTCTAATTTTTTTTCTACCTTTATTTTTTTTTTACTTTAAAATTATAATTATAATTCTCATAGGAAACTCTGGATATAGCTTTGTAGTGTGAGAGTGCATGTCTAGGAGGGTTCTGGCTAGGAAAGACTTGGTACTTAAGCGTGTCCATTAGTGACCCACCTCTCTTTCCTGGGAACCTACCTGGTGTACTTGTTCACGGTCTACCGTTGCCATTCCAGTAAACAACTGGTTTCTTTTTAGGAATTTTTTTTTGTTAACTCTTGGGAAATACATGAATTGTTGAATATAGTGCATGACTAGGAGAAATCCTTACCTTTTACAACCTTTTGATCCCGAGATAGACATAACCTTTCATAGATTAGTTAGACATTCTGGGAATTCATCTCTTGAGTCTGAACCATTAGATAGTCTTAGTGATAGTACTACACCTAATATACTTTCTTCTGATAATTTCCAAACTGATAACATGGGTGATTAACCTATTGGACCTCGTGAGAGAACACTTAGGGAGCTTGCTGCTCCTGAATTCACATATGATAGCTTATGTATCGAGTATCCTAATGAAGATGTGCCTTATGTTCTTAAAAATGGACTCATACACTTGTTGCCCAAGTTTCATGGTTTTGCAGGTGAAGACCCTCACAAACACTTAAAAGAATTTCATATTGTCTGTTCCACCATGAAACCTGCGAATGTTCAAGAAGACCATGTGTTTTTGAAGGCTTTTCCTCATTCTTTGGAGCGAGTTGCAAAGGATTGGTTGTACTACTTAGCTCCCAGGTCCATTACTAGCTGGGAAGATCTGAAAAGGACATTCTTGGAGAAATTCTTCCCTTCATCCAGAACCACTGCAATCAGGAAGGATATCTCTGGAATTAGGCAACAGGTTGGAGAAAACCTCTATGAGTACTGGGAGAGATTCAAGAAGTTATGTGTAAGTTGTCCCCACCAACAAATCTCCGAACAACTACTGATTCAATATTTTTACGAGGGACTTAATAACATGGAAAGAAGTATGATTGATGCTGCAAGTGGTGGTGCACTTGGGGATATGACTCCTACAAAGGCTAGACAGTTAATAAAGAAAATGGCCTCGAATTCCCAACAATTCAGTATAGAGGGTGATGCAATAGTTATTAAAGGAGTAAATGATATGGCTACAGATTCCTCTGCTGAAATAAAAAAAAAATGAACAACAAAATTGATGCCTTAGTGAATTTCGTCACTCAACTTGCTGTAACCCAGAAGAATGATGCTACACCTTAGAAAGTTTGTAGTATTTGTACTTCCATAGATCATTATACATATGGTTGTCCCTCATTACAATCTACAGAACTAGATGCTCCACAAGCTTATGTTGCAAACATTTACAACAATTGAAGTCCACAGTAGCAGCAAAATTTAGACTTGGCTTCAAATAGATACAACCCAGGTTGGAGAAATCATCCAAACCTGAGATGGTCCAATCAACAGCCACAACCATAGCATCAACAACAACAACAACAACATCGTCCCACTTTCCAAAACAATGTTGGATCGAGCAAATATGTGCCTCCACTTTTTAAACAGCAGTATCAGAGAAAAAATGAAGCTCTAGTAACAACACCAGCTCCAGATCCTCAACCTTCACTTAAAGAGCTGGTCAAGCAGATGGCCCTACAAAATATGCAGTTCCAACAAGAGACAAGAGCTTCCATACACGAGACAAGAGCTTCCATAAAGGAGACAAAAGATTCCATCCAAAGTTTTGACAAATAAGATGGGGCAGATGGCTACTCAGCTTAATCAGACACAGTCCCATAATTCTGATAGATTGCCATCCCAGACAGTGCAAAATCCGAAAAATGTTAGTGCCATCACTTTGAGATGTGGTAAGCAAGTTGATATCCCAATAGCTACACCTGTACCAGAAATTGTGCCTACACCTCAAACAGACAACCTTGCTGCATCAAATAGAAAGCGTACTGAGCAAGGGGAGCCTACAGATGATAGTACAGAATCCTCCAGTTCTACTGCACAGAGTAGTAAGTAGCTGCAACAACCTCATATCCCTCTTCCATTCCCACCAAAAATTCCTCCAAGTAAAAGGATGGAAGAAGTTGACAAAGATATTCTAGAAACATTCAGGAAGGTGGAGGTGAACATTCCTCTTTTGATGCCATCAAGCAAATTCCTAGATATGCCAAATTTCTGAAGGAGTTGTGTATACACAAGAGAAAGCTAAAGGGAAATGAGCGGATTAGCATGGGCAGAAATGTGTCAGCACTAATAGGTAAATCTGTTCCTCAAATTCTTGAGAAGTGCAATGACCCAGGTACATTCTATGTGCCTTGTATCATAGGTAAAGAGCAGAAGACCTCCAATTCGAAGATGGGCAAGGCTTAAAAGGTCCCTAGGATAGACTATTAGGCCCCATATTAGAGTAGGAAGGTTTTTCTGTACAAAAAATAAGGATTTCCACCTTAAGGGTCAAGACCACCGTCTCGCTTATCGGGACTGCCGTCTCGCCAATGGCAAAGTCGAGACGACCCTCTCGTTTGGCGAGACGGTCGTCTCACCACTTGCCGTGACGAGACCACCTTCCCGTTTGGCCAGACGGCCCTCTCGCCATTTGGCAAGTCGATACCGCCATCTCGATTGGCAAGACGGCCGTCTCGCCATTTGTCAAAGACGAGACCGCCGTCCCGAATGGCAAGACGACCGTCTCGACCTTGCTAGGCGAGATGGCGGTCTCAACTTGACAGGCACGAATCCCTATAAAAGGGGGGCACTCTCCCCTTCATTTCACATAGTTCTTCCACCTTTCCTTCTAGAATTTCTTACATTTCTTCTTTTAGAGCCCCTCCAAAGCATTTTTGAAGTTTTTTGAGAGTTCTTAGAGAGTTTTTATAGCGTTGTGAGAGAGAAAAGTCAACATTGTAGAGCGAAGGACTGCCAAAACGCGTCCTAACTTTTAAAGAATTAATCAAAGCTTGCTCCGGAGGTTTCTTCACTCTCTCCCTCTCTTTCATCGCTTTATCATTTATATGTGCATTAATTAGAGCCATGTAGTCGTTATCTTTTAATTCCGCAAATAAAAGGGTAAAAGCGTCATTTTTAGTTTATTTACGAAATAACCGGCCTATCATAGGGAACCCGAAAGGGGGATCGTAGGGAATCTAATACCTTCCCTACACGTAACTAACTCCCTTACCCAACTCTGGTTATAATGGCCAAAGTTGGTTTTCTTAAAAACCAACGCCTTCTTTTCCTTTTCTGATGTTTTCGGTAAAAATATCGGTGGCGACTCCATAAGAACCCCTTTCAAAAATTTGCTTTTAGTTCCAGCCCGGTTATCGGACAACCTAAAGGCATTGTAACACCACCCATATAAAATGCGAAAATGGGAAGTCGGAACCATCGGGTCGCTCCGACCGCCTCTTTTGATGGCGACGACAGATGGCGACTTCACTGGAGAAGCCTAGAGAGTTTATCTCATTTAGTGATGGGTTGGTTTAATAAATAAACTTAAAAATTTCGCTTTTACCCTACCTTGTCTTATAACATGTTTATTTGCTTAGCTTTAATAACTGTTGTTTGTTTATTTTACGCAATTGTTTGAAATACAAAATGTACACAAACCCTTGCACACAATAGTTCCCTCTAAACCCGAGGGCAAGTGAGAAATCCATAGGGAGTGGGTGGCAGGTATGGTTTGCCGTAGTGAGGGCCATGCAGCCCACCGGTATGATCGAAAACCACCACTCAAGGTGATAACCTTCCTCTTTTGGCACAAAGACTGACTATGGCCTTAGTGCTAAACATGGTCGAAAGGCTAGAGAGTGGGGACCCTATAATGGGGGTATCTTGGGGGCCAAAGCCTTGGTGAGAACAGTTAGAACCTACCTTTGGCAATACACTTTTCTGTAGGAAAACCCTACCTTGTGATTTAAACATCTTCTTATGCGTTTGCATATGAGTGAATTGTGTGTGCATTTGTTTGTTCCATCTAATTGCATAGCATAACCAAACAACATATGCAAATAGAAAAATCACAAAAATATTTTCGCAATAAGTCATTTTATCTCGGACAGTCTGCCTTTTAGCTAGTCTGGTTTCAGGTTCTTTGTAAGCCCAGTAGCCACGCAGTCCGACAGAAGAAATAAAAGGCTATAAAATAAAACCACAAAAAATCAAATCAAATAAAAACCCAATCAAATAAAAAAGGGATCTTGTTCATAAAATTCATAAAACATCCATATAGCTAGTTTATTCTTGAAAAACAAATATACATGAATGTTATTGTAGACCCCAAATCTTGCCCGGACTCCTAATAAAGCCGAGGATCGCCCATTCCGTAGATGGTTAAGACTTTATCAAGTCCCTAGTAGCTTGTTCTAGGTTCCATTTAGGATAGGAAGGGTTTTTAGAGGCATTAAAAATCAGGAAATCTGCCGGAGATAGCAGATGGCCGTCCAGAACAGGCGGACGGCAGTCCATGGCCGTCCAGAACAGGCGGACGACCGTCCATGGCCACTTTTTGCCCTAGATGGCCGTCCGCTTTGTCCAGACGGTCGTCCGCCTTTTTCAGGCCCGAATCCTTATAAATAGGGGCCTCATTCCTCCGAATTTTCACACCTTTTCCACTCCTCCACTCTCTTGGAAGCTTTTTGGCACTTGAGAGTGACCCTGAGCATTATTCCGGAGTTCGAGGGAGCTTTCCGATTTCCGTTAAGGTTGAAATCGGTTAAGGAAGTCTCTTTTTGAGGCATCCGACCCTCAGTAGAGTGATTTGTCTTTATTTTGAGGGAGGAGCGTGCTTGTAGAGTGCGGGGACTGCCAAAAAGCGTCCTCACGTTTTAGAAGAGTTAATACAAAGCTCGCTTTGGAGGTTCCTTCTCTATTCTCTGTCTTTTTTACTGCTTTCTTTATCGCTTTCTTTGTGTGCATTAGATAATAGAGCCATGTAGATATTTAAATTCTGCAAGTAGATCAAGTAATAGGGTAAAAATGTAATTTCTTTAAGTGTTTATTTTCTAAGTTAGTCCATCATAGGGAACCTGAAAGGGGCGTTGTGGGGGTGCTAACACCTTCCCCACACGTAACTAACTCTCTTACCCGACTCTGGTTGTAATGGCCAAAGTTGGTTTTTTCTAAAACCACTGCCTTTTTCTTTTTACCTTTTTCAGTGTTTAAGGTTAAAACACTGATGGCGACTCCTCGAACCTATTCGAAAACCTCGCCTTTAGGTCTAGCCCGGTTATCAGGCGGCCTAAAGGCGTTGAACCGTTTCTTTCAAAGAAAACGCGAGTCACATAAAAACCATCACGTCGCTCCGACCGCCTCTTCTGACGGCGGCGACAGATGGTGACTCCGCTGGGGAAGCTAGAGAGTTGATCCCATTTAGTGATGGACTAGTTTTGGAAATAAAAACTAGAAATTATGCTTTTACCCTTTCTTGCTTTTATAACATGCTTTACTGTTTGGCTTTAATAATTGTTGTATGCTTATTTTCTGCAATTGTCTGAAATAAACTGTACACAACCTTTGCACACTACAGTCCCTCTATACCTGGGGGCAAGAGAGAATACACATAGGGAGTGGGTGGCAGGTACGACCGACCATGGTAATGGCCCTAGTGCCAGCAGGTCGTTGTCGGAAACCACCACTCAAGGTGATAACTTTCTTTTTCTTCGTCTAAGAACGTCGACACGGACATCCATGCACGGTTCGAAGACTGGGAAATTGAAGGGTCCCTATAATGGGGGCACCTTGGGGGCCTGGCCTTGGTGAGAACAGTTAGAACCTACCTTTGCCGATGCACTTTTCTGCAAGAAACCCCTACCTCGTAATTAAACGTCACTCTGTTCGCGGATGAGTGAATTATTTGTGCATTCGTTGGTTGCATTTGTTTGTTGCATAGCATAATAATACAACAGTAAAATATATATATATATATATATATATATATATATATATATATATATATATATATAATGAAACCTAAAAAATATTTTCGCAATAAACACCCTTATCTCGGACAGCCTGCCTTTTAGCTAGCCTGGTTTCGGGTTCTTTGTAAGCTAAGTAGCCACGCAGTCCGACAGAAGAGATAAGGGACGCTAAAATTATTCTTTTGTAATAAACCACTTTTATCTCGGACGAGTCTGCCTTTTAGCTAGCCTGGTTTCGGGTTCTTTTTAAGCTAAGTAGCCACGTAGTCCGACAGAAGAGATAAAAGGCTAAAAAAACAAAAAATAAATAAAATAATAATAATAACAAAATCAAAACATTTATAAAAATAATTTTGACAAATTCGTCTCATTCATATCGCATCATGTCATAAGCGGAAAAACCAAAAGAGAAAATAAATGCATAAGGAGAGTCTGCATACGCATCATTTTAATAAACCCCTAAAAAGTGGGTCTTAGAAGCATTTTTTGGGAAAATTACCAGGCCAAATCCCCTTTGGGATTTTGTAGCCTTGTTCTTCACCCTTTTCTCTTCGTTTTGATATATTGTGCGTCTAAATCGGACATCCCAGTCAAAAGTTATGCCACTCTGAACATCTGTTGCCCTTTTGTACTGGTGCATGCATATATACATTCATTCTAGGGGGCATTAGATATCCCTAAGACAAAGGCGAAAGAGGCCCAAGTGCGCTTGTAATCTTCCATAAGGAAGAGATAAGTGTGTTAAGGCATATGGTGACCTTTATGAGGAAAGAACCATTCTGCCGAAGTGGGTATGACACTCCACAAAGCGTAAACTTTAAGGATGATGTCAAAGCCATTGTCTTAAGGCATATCTATCCCACACCAATCATTCATTTTTAATAAAAATCCTAATTCATGTGCATTCTAGAAAGCGGCTGGTATTCTTCATGTCCTCATCTACATACAAAAAATACAAAATCCCAAATACTATCATACATCATATTAGAAAATAAAACATGATAATGTTTAGGAAAAAACAAACACTTGCATACATGCATCCACCAAACTTCATCCTCATAACATGCATCTAATAATAGAAAGTTGAAGAAAGTGAACATTCCTCAATACCATGAAAAAAGGTTAGGGCATTCACATGCCATGCACGGGAATTCAAAAATTTTAACCCGCATATGGTTTCCTTTAGGATTCCCGCTTTCAAAAAAAATGTACTTCGAAACATTGCATTGAGGAATGTACACGGTCCAAATGAAATTGTTTGTTTTCATCATCTATTCAACCATCTATCGCATTCATTAATTGCATTCATAAATTGCATTCATTCTCACTTTAATAATAATAAGATAATAAAAAGAAAGGATTAGTCGATGCGCTTTCCACGAATCGAAGTGAGATGAATAGCAAACCTTTCGTCGACAAGTTCTCTCCAACGGTTGATCCGCCTAAGGAGGATAATAAGCCTCAATCATTGGGTATCCAAGTTAATAAGGACGAGGGGGCAAGGATGCCGCTACATTTGTTCACCCCTTGAATAAGGTTGCACCATGGAGATACGCAAAAACACCGCCCATTAACGAGGATATCGCCAGCATAGCCAGCATTGGGGGGCACGACTAAAAATGGAAAAATCTATGCCCCCAAGGAGCTGTAAGATGAGCCTCCCACGAATAAAGGAAAATATAAAAAGACCGAAGAAAGACATAATCCATCCAAAGAGGAAATTGAGTGGACTTTGGATTCACGACGCTAAGGCAGTTCTTTCAATGCTCCACCAAAAAGACAAATTCACGGTAGGCGACAAGCTGGTCACGGCTCAAGCTAAAAACGACATTTGGATCAGCAAGTCGTCCACCCTACCTTGTCTGGATGCAGCTGAAGAGGGCCTTGGAAATATCTTTTTCCAATATGAAAAGACTTCCCCAACAGTATGAAGGTGACCCACATGATGAAGAAATATGGATACCGCCCAAACCAAGGGCTCATTAGAAACTCTCAAGGAATAAGGGAGCCACCAGATTTTTAAGACAATCCTTTGAAGCATGACCCTACAAAGGATCAAGCTGCACGGAGAAAAGGGAAGTCTCCCCTCTACACCTCGAATCAGATTTTCCCAAACGGAGGGGTCCAAGCGTCGAGAGCAACTTTAGTCATTAGGTGTTCTCCTTCCAATCTTAAGGGGTTATAAATCCAATGACTATTAGAGATTACTCCTCGGGGCTAGCCCGACCCCCGAGCATTGTAGGGCACATATTTCCCTATTAATTACAAAGAATGTCATTCTTACTATCTGCTTCTCTTCTTGCTATTCATATCTAAGCCTCATTAATAACCATGTTTAAGCAAACATTTTCAAAATGCGTCAAAGTAATCAAAATGCACCATTGACCAAAATAAAAGTCAAATTCATCACCACTGATTGACTAGAAGCACAAAATAAAGTTTTACCTCGTCATAAGTAAAGTCGTGTTTTGCCAATGTTGTGCAAAAAGAAAAATAAAAAGAAGCCCATTGAAGCCAAAGGCCAAAAAGAAAGGGCAAGATACCCGGTAGGAAACCCACCAAAGGGGGCTACGCAAAAGTTATGGTAAACCCGCTAGGAAACCCGAACGACCATAAAGGGTAACCTAGGCAAAAGTTAGGGTTACAAAATAAAGTCCGCTAGGTTTCCTAAAACAAAAAAGAAGAAACCTAGACAAAAGTTAGGACTAGCACAACATCCTAGACTGAAAATCCAAAGGACGGACTAGGGAAGTCAACCAGTTATAGCAAGCGCCATAGAATAAGACGCAACCCCATAAACAAAACGTTTGTCTAAACTAGCCTAAACACTCTAACCAACCTTGGCTAGCCGTGCTTACAAAAACCATTTTTTGTCAAAATAAGACAATTCTAAAACACAAGCCTTTGAATTAAATATCCTCTTCCTTCTCTTCTCTTGACCCTTACCACTACGACATTCTAGTAATTAGTAGGGAAATGTGGAGATAGTGATCAATAGGAGGATTGACATCCCCAAGGAAAGGGAGGGGCGCACTGACATGGCAAGTCGCTCTACAATTAACACAATCATTCTTCGGTC
The DNA here is from genome assembly GCA_963425845.1 of Sphenostylis stenocarpa. Taxonomy (NCBI): domain Eukaryota; kingdom Viridiplantae; phylum Streptophyta; class Magnoliopsida; order Fabales; family Fabaceae; genus Sphenostylis; species Sphenostylis stenocarpa. The sequence goes on from OY731403.1 coordinate 102,458,821, forward strand.
ACGACAAAGTCAAGACAGCAAAAATCGGTACAACCTATTCTGTCAATGAAAGCACATAACGTCAGAAGCTCATCAGAAGTAAAAGCACATTGGTTAATCCTTTTGAAAAATTAATTGAAATAGTATTATAGGATGCATATCGCAAACATTGCATGCATATGATAGGCTCCTATCTCTAAAAAAAATGACAATAAAAAGAATAATGCCTGCTAGGAGATTCTTAGGCAAAAGATAGGGTAGCCCGCTAGATCGAAAAACCCGCAAGGGCAGTCTAGGCAAAAGTTAGGGCATTCACAAAAAAGGAAAAAGCCCGCTAGGATATCCTAGGCAAAAAATTATGGTAGCCCGCTAGATCGAAGACCCCAAAAGGGCGGTCTAGGCAAAAGTTAGGGCTTAACTAAAAAATGAATAAAAAGGGAGTCCATCAGCATAATTGTGAAAGTACAACAGGAGAATACCAGTCACTTTTCTAAGATGCATCTCATAAAAGGATAGATTTCATTTAGGACATCCACCCACAAATAGTCGCACAAAACGACTCTGTCAAAATCGAAAATAAATTTTTTTGCAAATAAATAACAAAAAACATTCATGCATGTAAGGAGACTAGCTCCATGTTTGTGTTTGAAAACAGGAAGCCCTCAAAACAAGCCTCCAAATAATGCTCTCCCTCAAGAAGAAGAGCGAGTTGTCATCATCTAATAACTCAGAGGAAATAAGCGCTTCCAGAAGTCAAGGCTCCAATCGCTATCCTTCTACCCAATAAAGGAAGGGCATAATCAGCAACGGAAAGCCAATGGAAAGGCTTAGTCATCTTCAAGCAAATCATTTCCTACCCCTAGAGGCAAACAAAAAATAACTCCCCACGGCTCAGCATCACCCCCACTTGAGTCATCAAGCGCACTCACCCAAGGTCTCCTCCACACTCCCCAATGGAGAATAAAGGCTTCAAGAGCCCATCATCATCAATAATCAAAAGAGCCCAATCTCCGTACCATCAAGGGTTCAACAAAAAGAAGAAGAGAAAAGAGAACTTTTCATCCCTAACAGATGCCCAAGAAGAAAAGGCCATGACAATGGAAGGCCAATAAATCCCCAATGGATTCTTGCCTACACCAAAAGGCAATTATCAAAATCCCCGGCAACCAACAAGTCGGACGATTGAAGAAAAAGAAAAAAATAAAAAATTCCATTTCCCCAGCAGATTAAGAGCTTGACGAAGCTAGCTCATACCCATATCAATTAAGGAGCCGAGACTCCATTCACCCAAAGGGCTATCAAAATTTGATCCCCAAGGAGTCAACCAAATTCCTGGTGGATCACCAAAAAGAAGAATTTACACCCAGATGCAATCTTCACAGTCATATCCTCAGAGGCATCATCAAGAGCCAACATCCCGAAAAGGGAATATTAGCCTATTCAGAGGCAAAACATTACAGCCAAAAGTCTTCACTTCTTATGAAGCATCTGTCTACTTAGAGGCAATACCAGAACCTCAATGAAATACCTGCCTACCCATAGGCATCACCAATAAAAGGCCAAATCCTCAATGGATCCCTGCCTACCTAAGAGGCATTCATCAAGAATCCCCAGTAATCAAGAAGTTGGACGACTAAACAAAAATCCAAAAGCGAAGAATCCCTGGTATACCGGACGACGACACAAAAGTCAAGAACAATTACTCCCCATGAATTCGGCGCATGATCAGAAATAGTAAGCCGCCACCACCTCTTCAGGAAACGAAAGACCTGAAGACCAAGACCTTTACACAGGCAAAATCGGCGCATGATCATAAATAGTAAGCCGCCACCACCACTTCGGGAAACAGAAAGACCTGAAGACAAAGACCTGCACACAGGCACAACCGGTGCATGATCAGAAACAGTAAGCCACCACCACCTCTTCAGGAAAGGTAAAGACCTAAAGACAAAGACCTGCACCAGGCAAAACCGGCGCATGATTAGAAACAGTAAGTCGCCACCACCTCTTCAGGAAACACCTGAAGATGAAGACCTGCACACAGGCAAAACCGGCGCATGACCAGAAGCAGTAATCTGCCACCACAGCCAAAGGGTTAGCTACCGCGTCGAAGGAGCATCCTAAGGCATCTAACCTGATGGGGGTTCATACTCATCAACCGAGGGGTCAGCTACCGCATCGAAGGAGCATCCCGAAATTCTCTACGTGTCAGCCGAAGGGTCAGCTACTACACCGAAGGAGCATCCTGAAGCCTCACAGCATATCGTCCGAGGGGTCAGCTACCGCATAAAAGGAGCATCCCGAAATTCTCTACGTGTCAGCCGAAGGGTCAGCTACCGCACCGAAGGAGCATCCTGAAGCCTCATAGCATATCGTCCGAGGGGTCAGCTATCGCATCAAAGGAGCATCCCGAAATTCTCTACGTGTCAGCCGAAGGGTAAGCTACTGCACCGAAGGAGCATCCTGAAGCCTCACAGCATATCATCTGAGGGGTCAGCTATCACATCAAAGGAGCATCCCGAAATTCTCTACGTGTCAGCCGAAGGGTCAGCTGCCGCACCGAAGGAGCATCCTGAAGCCTCACAGCATATCGTCTGAAGGGTCAGCCTCCACAGCAAGAGGAGCATCCAGAAGACAACTGGGCAAGAGGGTTAACTCCTTCACCCGCCAATTGACCTCATGGTATGTTAACCCATGGTCAATTGGTCGGGTAAAGGGGGGGCAGCTGTAGATCCCAAATCTTGCTCGGACTCCTAATAAAGCCGAAGATCGCCCATTCCGAAGATGGTTAAGACTTTATCAAGTCCCTAGTAGCTTGTTCTAGGTTCCATTTAGGATAGGAAGGGTTTTTTGAGGTATTAAAAATTGGTAAATCCGCCAGAGACAGCAGATGGCCGTCCAGAACAGGCGCACGGCCGTCCATGGCCACTTTTTGCCCTGGACGGCCGTCCGCTTTGTCCAGACAGTCGTCCGCCCTTTCCAGGCCCGAATCCCTATAAATAGGGGTCTCATTCCTCCGAATTTTCACACCTTTTCCACTCCTCCACTCTCTTGGAAGCTTTTTGGCACTTGAGAGTGACCCTGAGCATTATTCCGGGGTTCGAGGGAGCTTTCCGATTTCTATTAAGGTTGAAATCGGTTAAGGAAGTCTCTTTTTGAGGCATCCGGCCCTCAGTAGAGTGATTTGTCTTTATTTTGAGGGAGGAGCGTGCTTGTAGAGTGCGGGGACTGCCAAAAAGCGTCCTCACGTTTTAGAAGAGTTAATACAAAGCTCGCTTCGGAGGTTCCTTCTCTATTCTCTGTCTTTTTTACTGCTTTCTTTATCGCTTTCTTTGTGTGCATTAGATAATAGATCCATGTAGATATTTAAATTCTGCAAGTAGATCAAGTAATAGGGTAAAAATGTAATTTCTTTAAGTGTTTATTTTCTAAGTTAGTCCATCATAGGGAACCCGAAAGGGGCATTGTCGGGGTGCTAACACCTTCCCCACACGTAACTAACTCCCTTACCCGACTCTAGTTGTAATGGGCAAAGTTGGTTTTTTCTAAAACCACTGCCTTTTTCTTTTTACCTTTTTCAGTGTTTAAGGTTAAAACACTGATGGCGACTCCTCGAACCTATTCGAAAACCTTGCCTTTAGGTCTAGCCCGGTTATCGGGCAGCCTAAAGGCGTTGAACCGTTTCTTTCAAAGAAAACGCAAGTCACATAAAAACCATCGCGTCGCTCCGGCCGCCTCTTCTGACGGCGGCGACAGTTATCATATATCATGTAGAAATAAAACATGATAAATAAGAAAAACAAACACTCCATGCATACCTACAATAAACATCATGTTCATAGCACCTTGCCTGCACTTCTTGCTGACACCTTGCTTTCGGTGGAATTCTGTCACCAGAAGCAAGGAAAAACACTTAATTGTTGCTCTTCACTGCTTTTTGTGTGGGGTATCACACATTTCTATGCCTCTAGTCACATGGGGATGTTCCCCAACCCTTTGAGAAGCTTCTCCAAAATCCCTCTCCAACGATGCACGACCATAGAATGGAAGGTCGAGATAGAACAATGAGACATTAACCGATTATCTTGGGTATGCCCTTGGTTCTGACCTGGCCCAGTCCTCATCAGATGTGGAGATTATCCGATAATACCGTTAATAGGACTCAAAGGTTGCATAGTCTATTCTCCAAGGGTGGCTATGAGACAACTCATGAGGACCTAGACTGCAATACCCCAGGAAGAGCTCGAAGGACTGTGTTTCTTCGGAGGCCCATGCACGATTGCTAACTCACTGGCTATAAGAAGAGCATGGGAGAAATTAGTCTTCATGGGAGATAGAGAGCTAGGAAAAGCTCGAGTGGCTGCCTCCAGTGACTACGAGGAGTGGAGAAGAAATAGAGGGATGTCACAACCATCCACCTCATCTGTTGTGCTTTCAAACAGTGAAGAGTTGCAAACCCAAGTCGACCCCTTGACCCAGAGGATAGAAATCATGGGAGCCCAGATGAGGTCCCTAAAAGAAAGGGAGCAAGAATCTATCCTCACCATAGACGGTCTACTGAGGCAATGTAAGAAGAAAGACCACGAGATAGAGCGCCTCAAGGATCAATGTGCTGATTTTAACAAGCAAGTTATCCGAGCATCCAAAGTTTCTAGAACCAGCTTGGATAACCAACTTCAAGAAATAACTGTCAAATCAACACGCCTTGAGGGCGAATGTGCAAAATAGGCTTAGCTGATCAAGGAGTTGCTACAGGACCTCACACGGATTCAGTCTGAAATACGCCAAGAGTGAGAGGCCAACCAAAGACTCAACAAAAGTCTCACTGAGCTACGTTGTAAAGAAAGAGATGGGTTAGCTCAGTATGGTCAGGTACTACGAGAAAAAGACCAAGCCCTCGCAAAACTCGATGAGCTGCAAGCCTTGGTCGTCCATCAAGAGGACAAGATCAAAGAGGCTCAAAAATACAGTGAAGATAGGAGCAAACCGGTCCAAAAGCAAACCGAAGCAATTGCTTGTCACGTCTTTAGGCTTTTCTGTTTTTGTCAAAAGCTGCTTCGTAGTTTGGAATAGGGGAATGTACACTTTCTACGAGTAAATAAAAATTTCTTTATTCAACAATTGTCTACTTGCATGCATATCATTCATTTGCATATTTAATTTCTCCTCCTTCACTTTTAATAAATAAGATAATAAAAAGGAAGGATTAACTAACACATCTTTCAATAAGAGGGATGGAGAGAAAACCGCTCTTAATCAAGCTCTCCCCAACGGTCGATTCACCACAAGAGGATAATAAGCCTCGACTGTTGGTTCTCAAAGTCAATAAGGAAGAGGGGGCAAGGACGCTGGTACGACTATTTATGCCTTGTCCTTTCCCCTATGAATCAAATAAAGATGTACTGTGGAGATATGGGGAATCTTCACTGTAGACCCCAAATCTTGCCCGACCTCCAAATAAAGACCAGAAGACCTCCTATTTGAAGATGGAAGAAGCCTAACAAGCCATTAGGAGAGACTATTAGGCCCCATACTAGGATAGGAGGGAGTTTTTGTACCAAAAAATAAGTTTTCTCGCCTTGTTGGGACGAGACTGCCGTCTCGCTTCACGAGACGGCGGTCTTGCCACCTGCGAAGGATGAGACGGCGGTCTCGCCGCATTTGACAGGGCGAGACGGCGGTCTCGCTGGATGAGACGGCGGTCTCGACCCTGTCAGACGAGACCGGCGGTCTCGCCACCTGACAGCGCGAAAACCTATAAATAGGGGTCCTCCCCCCCTCATTTCCACACACCACAAGCTTCTAGCTCTCCCTTCTCTCTAAAACTTCTCTCTAGAATCCCTCCGACGCATTTCCGGAGTTTCTGAGTGCCTTTGAGAGCGTTTTTTCGGCGTCTAGAAAAGTTTCCAGCGTCGTGTAGAGTGAAGGGCTGCCAAAAAGCACCCATTTTCTTTAAGAGAAATAAAAGAAAGCTTGCTTCGGAGGTTTAAATTCTCCCTCTCTACTTTTACCGCTTTAATTTTAAATTATGCAATAGATTACGGCCATGTAGTCATAATTTTAAATTCTGCAAAATAAAAAGGGCAAAAGCGTAATTTTCAACGGTTTAAATATTTTTTAAATAGTCGGCCTGTCATAGGGAACCCGAAAGGGGCGTCGTAAAGGGACTAATACTCCCTTTACACGTAACTAACTCCCTTACCCAACTCTGGTTCTAATGACCAAAGTTGGTTTTTGAAAACCAACGCCTTTCAAAACCCCTTTTCCGATGTTTCCGGTAAAAACATCGGTGGCGACTCCATAGAACCCCTCAAAATTAGTCCTTGGATTAGCCCGGTTATAGGACAACCCAAGGACGCCCTTTCGAAAACCTCGCCCCTAGGTTAGCCCGGTTATCGGACAACCTAAAGGCGTTGTAACCACCCATAAAAAATGCGAAAAACAAAAAGGGTCGAAACCATCGTGTCGCTCCGACCGCCTCTCTTTTTGACGGCGGCGACATTCACCAATAAAGGAGGAAATCTCCAATATAGCCGGCAATGGAGGCATGACCAGAAGTGGAAGGATCTACTCTCCCAAGGAGTTGCAGGAGGATGCCCCCAAAAATAAAGGGAAAAATAAATAGACCGAAGAAATAGAAAACAAGGAATCCAAGGAGGAGACCGACAAATTACTCCAGTTCATAAGAAAAAGCGAGTATTCCATTATCGACCAACTCAATCATACACCCGCAAAGATAACTCTGTATCTCTAATGATGAGTTCGGAACTGCATAGAAACGCCCTGATGAAGGTCTTGAGCGAGGGGCATGTATTTCATAATATATCCCAAGAAAAAGTTGAGAGGATCGTTGGTCACATTACGACAAGCGATCACCTCACCTTCACAGATGAAGAACTCCCCCTAGAGGGGTCGAGCCATAACAAGCCCTTGCATATTTCTATCAAATGCAAGAAGTATCTCATCGCTAAAGTTCTTGTGGATAATGGGTCGTCCTTGAACGTGATGCCCAAGTGCACACTCGACAAGTTGACTATTCAAGGAACCCGCTTGCGCCCAAGCAGCACTATCGTTTGAGCCTTCTACGGATCCAAGCGAGAAGTAGTGGGGGAAATCAATCTGCCAATCCAAGTCAGACCCACTATCTTCAACATCGATTTTCACGTAATGGACATTACTCCAGCATATAGTTGTCTCCTCGGCAGACCTTGGATTCACAACGCTAAGGCAGTGCCTTCAATGCTCCACCAGAAAGTCAAGTTTATAGATAGATGACAAACTGGTCACGGTCCAAGTAGAAGACGATATCTTGATCAGCGGACCGTCTACCCAACCTTATGTGGATACGACTGAAGAGGCCCTTGAAACATCTTTTCAAGTGCTCGAAATTGCCAGTGTAGAGAGACTTCCCAATAACACGAAGGTAGCCCGCATGATGATGAAGCATGGCTACCATCCTGGCCAAGGATTGGGGGCAGATTCCCAAGGGATAAGGGAACCTCCAGAATTCAAAGATAACCCTTTAAAGTTTGGCCTAGGATATGACCCTACGAAGGGCCGAGCAGAAAGAAGAAAAGGGATGTCTCCCCTCCGCACACTCAAGCAGATGTTCCGAAGCGGAGGGATACAAGCGTCGCGAGCAACCCTAGTCGTTAAGAGTCCTTTTTCTTTTCTTAAGGGATGTAAACCCAATGATTGTTAGAGATTATCCCCCAGGGCTAGCTCGACCCCCGTGCATCTTTTGGGGACATATTCCCTTACTAATTAATAAAGAATACATTTCTTACTATCTGCTTCTCTTCTTGCTACTTCATGTCTAGACCTCATAATAACCATGTCTAAGCAAACGAAAAAAAAAAGAATGAAAAAAAAGAAGTGTGTCCAAATAATCAAAATGTACCATTTCCATAATAACCAAGCTGATTGATTAGAAGCACAAAATAAGGTTTTACCTCACTATGAATAAAGTCGTGTTTCGCCAATATTGTGTAAAAACAAAAAGAAAAGGAAAAGCTCACAGAAGCCAAAAAGAAAAAGGGCAAAATACCCAGTAGGAAACCCACTAAGGGGGCTACGCAAAAGATAGGATCAACTCATTAGGACACCCGAACAAAATAAAGGGTAGCCTAGATAAGAGATAGTGTCACCGCCGTCAAAAGAGGCGGTCAGAGCGACATGATGGTTCCGACTTTCCATTTTTCATGTTTTTTGTGGGTGAGGTTACAACGCCTTTAGGTTGTCCGATAACCTGGCTGAACCTAAGGGCGAGGTTTTCGAAAGGTGGCTCTTAGATCGTGCAATAACCAGGCTAACCTAAGAGCAAGATTGAAAGGGTTCTTAAGGAGTCACCAATGATGTTTTTACCAGAAACATCGAAAAAGGAAAGAAAAAGGCATTGGTTTTTAAGAAAAACCAACTTTGGTCATTAAAACCAGAGTTGGGTAAGGGAGTTAGTTACGTGTAAGGGAGGTATTAGCTCCCTTACGACGCCCCTTTCGAGTTCCTTATGACAGGCCAGTTATTTTATAAATAAACTTTTGAAATGACGCTTTTACCCTTTTATTTGCGGAATTAAAATGATGACTACATGGCCCTAATAGCTATTGCACAATTTAATATAAGTTAAAAAAACAATAAAGGAGAAGGAGAGAGTGAAGAAACCTTCGGAGCAAGCTTTTGATTAATTCTCGTAAAAATTAGGGTGCGTTTTGGCAGCCCTTCGCTCTTACAACGTCGAATTCTCTCTTGAAAACACTATAAGAACTCTCTTAAATACCCAGAAACTCCGGAAATGCTTCGGATGGGCTCTAAGAGAAGAATTTTGAGAAATTGCAGGAGGAAAGATGGAAGAGTTGTGTGAAATGAAGGGGAGAGTGCCCCCTATTTATAGGGATTTGCGCCTGTTAGGTCGAGACCACCGTCTCGCCTGGCAAGGTCGAGACGGCGGTCTCGACTTTGGTAAGTGGTGAGATGACGGTATCGACTTACCAAATGGAGAGAGGTCGTCTCGCCAAACGGGAGGGGGGTCTCACCAATGGTAAGTGGCTAGACGGCCGTCTCGCCAAACGAGACGGCCGTCTCAACTTACCATTGGTCGAGACGGCGGTCCCGAAAAGCGAGACGGTGGTCTCGACCCCTGAAGGTGGAAATCCTTATTTTTTGTATAGAACAGCCTTCCTACTCTAATATGGGGCCTAATAGTCTCTCCTAGTGGCTTTTTAGGCTCTGTCCATCTTCAAATAGGAGGTCTTCTGCTCTTATTTTGAGGGCGGGCAAGATTTGGGGTCTACAGCTACCCCCCCTTCACCTGACTAGCCGACTGTTGGCCTATTGTGCCAAGAAGATCGGCTGGAGGGTGAAGGAGTTAACCCTCTTGCCCGGTTGTCCTTCGGATGCTCCGTCTTGCGGTGGCTGATCCTCTTGGAAAAATGCGTTGTGCGCCTCCAGGATGCTCCTTCTGACAGTAGCCGATCCCTTTAGTTAACACATGGTAGAACCTCAGGATACTCCCTCTGACGGTAGCTGATCCTTTGGTTGATGGGTATAAACCCCCCATCGGGCTGGTAGTTGTAGTCCACTGTGCGTAGGACTGGATGAGTATAAACCCCCCATTAGGCTGGTAGTCGCAGTCCACTGTGCATAGGACTGGATGAGTATAAACCCCCCATTAGGCTGGTACAGTCCACTGCATAGGACTGGTGGTGGTGGCAGCTTACTGCTCAGTAGCTCATACGCCAGTGCTGAGATGCGTTCTCTTGCTTTCTGATATTTGTTTTTTACTTTTCTGGGATCACTGCTACAGATATGCCTTTCAACGTCGGTTATATAAGGCTTTCAACGTCTGTTATACAACCGACGTTGTATCAGGCGACGTTGAAAGTATACACTTTCAACGTCGGTTCTCTATAACCGACGTTGAAAGTTTAGGCTTTCAACGTCGGTTATTCATACGCGACGTTGAAAGTGTATACTCGTCGCTCAAGCGAGTACACTCGTCGCTCAAGCGAAATTGAACCGAGAGACCCCTTTGTTTGAAGCTTTCGTCGCTTAAGCGAGTACACTCGTCGCTCAAGCGAGATTGAACCGAGAGACTCCTTTGTTTGAAGCTTTCGTCGCTTAAGCGAGTACACTCGTCGCTCAAGCGAGATGGAACCCGAGAGTCCCGTTTGTTTGAAGCTTGCGTCGCTTAAGCGAGTCCACTCTTCGCTCAAGCGAGATGGAACCCGAGAGTCCCTTTGTTTGAAGCTGTCGTCGCTCAAGCGAGTACAGTCCTCGCTCAAGCGAGTACGGGTTTACTACGTCGGTTATGGTATGAACCGACGTAGAAAGTCTATTTTTTTTTTAAATGGACGTTTTGTTTATACAGGGTACCCAATGTTTGTATATATACATACCTGCAAATTTGAATACAACTCAGGCAGACAATGTACAAGATATAAACAATTGAATGTGCATCCAAAAATAAAATTGTATCCAAAATTATTGTGTATCCAACTACTTATCTACCAAATACACTAACTACTAATCTAACTAATAAACTAACTAGTAAAGTAACTAAACTAACTACTAAACTAACAACTAAACTAACTACTAAACTAACTACTAAACTAAGTACTAAATTAATAACTAAACTTGCCTACTTCTAACTTTAACAAACTTATCGGCCCATGTGTTTCTAATATCGTCAATGGTCTCTATGGGCAATGCTTCCACGTCTGAAAATACATGTTACAAGAAAAAAGATAATTTAACGAGTATCCAATGACACAATACTTGGGTCTTTTATTGAATACTAAATTTAAGCAAACTTGATTCCATGTATCCTCAATCTTGCTAACAACAATCAGCCACATCCGAGTGCATAACATAATATCCGCACTCATAAGATCCTGGTTGCCTATTACACTACAAAAAATAATATATTAATTTGACATATAAAATGAATGATATAAATACATAAATATAAAAGGACTTACATTAACAAAAATCCAATCTGAGTCGTGCTTTTGCTTGTGTGTACTCCATCAATTGTATTGCAAACCTTAAATGCACTTGTGCAATACAAGATATAATGAAACGATTAAGTAACAAAACAATTAATAATTGTTTAAATTATTATAAGAATGTGTACCTGTTTACAATGTTTTTAAGATCTGCATCGGGTTTCTTGCCCAGATGAGCGAGAACCAAGCCACAACATTCCGCTTTGGGCAAACAACCAACAAGCGCCAATGATTTACGCTTACATTACAAAAAGTTAGGATAATACAATACACTATAAAATTTAATACGAATAATTTCATACGCTTAAATACTTACTGATGGTGGTAAGCACCCAAGTAAACTTTCTTCCTTGACTTCATCATCCAATTTTGGATGTATCTTTGAACTTCTTCTCTCTTGTTTCCTGATTTTTGTATGGATTGGGGCTCAAAAAATCCATACACATCTTGGGTGCGTTGCTCCTCCAGACAATTCATTCATCATCCTAAAGTAGCCAGTTGAATGTACATTAAATATGACGATAACTTCAAATAACATAATTAGTAAATAAAAATAAATACTTACATTGTCCAAAATTGTAACATCTGCTATGTTTAGACACCGATTGCCAATCGCTATCTCCACGGCATCGGTGTGCTTAATGTAAAGGGGAAAGTTCTTATTGTCTACCCCTAACTTATCAACATCCCACTTCACTTGAAAAGATTGAATATACAAGCTGTGGGACAACGAGATAGTAGTTGAAAAATTGGATTTTACGGGACATCTACTTCCTTACCTTTACTAGTATGGGAAGTAGGAACCGGTTTAGGCAAGCTGGGGTGGCTTCGAACATCCTACATAAAATAACATTGACTTGAGAAATAATAAAAAACGAGTACCGGACTACATATGATAATTAAACAGAAAGTATATGCAAACCTTTTTCAAAATAGGCACTGATTAGATGTCTAGGCCATGCAATGAAGGTGCTGGAGGGCCTGTCCCACTTGTCATCACCTCGTACGTAGGCACAGGTACAAGAGCATAAGCATCTCGAACCTCTTCAATGACCACTTTGGCCAAGTTAGGTGCTAAAGGCACACTATGAATTGTAGAGGCCCCCTCTTCAATTGAACCAACCGCCACCAATCGTGGTTCGAGATCCATCCTCATCAACATAAAATTCACACTGACTCGATTACACAAAAATAAGACATTAATTATTTAATATGCACATGAATTTTTGTCATTAAGATATCATCCACACATACACGAGTGGTCGGTGTGCTGCAACAACAACAACAACCTCCTGATTAGTAGCGGGAAGGTCTTGATCGACGATATTTGGCTCGGCACAACTACCCTTAGTGCTAACTCGTGCGGCGAGATGGAGGAGGAACATCCATAGGTGGGTGGGTAGGCTGTGTGACACCTATGGATGCTAGACTTGAACCAAATACACGCATCATCTCCTCCTGAACTCGTGCGGTAATGGCTGGTGTCGGCGTCGGCTGTCGGCTCTTCAACCATCGGCTGGTCTCGGCTTCACTTGTTAGACTCTCCTCCAATCCGGCCATCTCCTGCTGGGTCAATGATGTGGTGTGGGTATGGTACGATGATGGAGCTCCAAAATATGCTCGAATACCCACACCGGCTCAACGGCACGAACACGCCCGGGTGTTACGAGGCGTCCAATAGCGATAGTTAATATATCTTCACGACCACGGGGAACGAATGTTCCACTGTATATCTTGCTCCTCTAAAGAATCCTACAATTGAGCATTATATATTGTAAAAAAAAATTGATGGATGACAAAGCATGGTTAATGAGGTTGAAAGAAACTAATTTGACTTACAATCCGCTCAGCAATCAAGCGGGCCTCCTCTAATGTCATTTCACCAGAGGGCTTTTGCCGAGCCCTCTTCCATTTTTCATGACGTTTTGGAGGAGATGGTGGGGAAATTTCTTCCTGGCTTACACCAGAAGAGGCTAACTCAGCTTCTCGGAGTTTAGCTTTCTCCTTGATCATGCATTGCGTCAACAAATCATACCCCCCACGAGACGAGACGGTGGGGGCCACATTCGACCTCCGAATCTCCTTTCCTTTTATTCGCTTCTCCTGCAACATAATATCATATTACAATGTGCTAAATTAATAAGACAATATGGAAACATACCAAAGTTTTTAAATAGTAACATACCTCCCATTGTGGACCAGTCCTACTCCGACAAAGCTGCTTCCAAGTTTCCTCATCTATGCCATAACGACGACAAGGAGTTAATCCTTTGCTAATGGCTTGGTCATTAAAAATCCATTTTGAAGTCAATGTCGACTTGAATTGCCTCCACATTTTGGCAATAGATGACATGACTTTTCTCCTAACTTGTTCAGAGTTAACAATATCAAAGTGATTCTGCAAAAACAACAAAATAAATTAGGATAACAAATTTTAGGATCTAACTTAACTTAACATAATTTAACGAGTTAACAAAACTCACCAAAATATCTTGCCAAATTAAATTTTTGCAAGTCTCCTCCACATAATCCCAAGATGGATGCAAAATAGATACCTAATTATGAACTTAAAACGTTAGATATCAATCCATTTACATATGCTGACCATATATGCATAACAAGTTAAAGACTCTAAAAAATTACATACCTTTTCTCTAGCAAGAGTACCCAAGTAGGACCTAAATTGAGTGTGATGTGGCCCTGATATTTTGCCAGTCTGTGGATCCACACTCACAACCAATTTATCTCCTGCCATATGACGAACGGTCAACTTTTTCAACCGTGTGGCTTGTCGAGTCCTCTTTACAGATGGGGGGGGGGGTGGACATGCCGGAGGAGATGTGGCGCGAGATGCTGGAGGAGATGGTGGAGGAGATGCCATTTGCCTGTTAAAAAAAAAATTAAGTTAAGTTTTTGCATAATTTGGAATATAAACACAATTTATCACATATTTGAAATATAAACACAATTTATCACATTTTTTAAATATAAACACAAATTAGCTATGAACACATAACTTAAATAGTTAAGTTTTCCCATATGCCTTCATCATGATCTTTACGAATAGCATGAACCAAATCTTCTTGCATATCATCAATACTACTAGGCATCCGTGATGGAGTGGGGATGTTAATAGTATCATCTAATTCATCATCTTCTTCATGCACAACATCATTCCCTTTTGCTTGGAGTACCACTGACCATCTGTCATTACATGGATCAGTTACATAGAAAACTTGTTTTGCATGGTACGCCATTATGAATGGTTCCTCCTTATGTCCTATCTTCTTAAGGTCTATCAAAGTGAATCCCATTTCATCGGTTTGAACACCAGTATTAATATCAATCCATTTACATTTGAATATAGGAACTCTGAATTGAATGTAGTCAACCTCCCAAATCTCCTCAATCACTCCAAAGTAACTCATAGATGCCATAATTGGGTTCTTATCCTTTGAACTAGAAAAGTGCATGGATGTCGCCTCAATAGATACTCCACTATTTTGGACTGTACTTTTTTCATCTTGTAACTTTGTGTAGAATGAGTATTTGTTAATGTCATACCCAGTCCAAGTCACGACGTTCTGTTTAGGACCATGTGCTAGTCATTTCAAAGTATCGGATGCATTGTCCTCGGAAAAGATTTTTGTTTTAAACCAGCTAACAAAAGTATTATTATGTTCATTAACCAACCACCGCTCACTCATTTTGGGGTTGAGGGTCTTCAATATTGATTGATGAGCGAGATATGTAAGGAAGAACTTCATACTGTGTTGTTTAGAATATACAAGTGTGCCCTGGTCAACTCACTAGCATTTTTTGATTGTATTTTGACCCCACGAGTGCCCTTACCATTTATTCTATGATCATGTCGTTGAGTAGGTACACCCACTGCTAGGGCCTTTCCTAAATATTCAGAACAAAATTCTATAGCTTCTTCTGCAATATACCTTTGAACAATAGAAGCTTCAGGTCTATATGGATTCTTTGTATACCCTTTAAAGATCTTCATACATCGCTCAATTGGGTACATCCACCTCAAATAAATCGGACCACACAGTCTTATCTCTCTTACAAGATGAACTATTAAGTGCACCATAATGTCAAAAAATGATGGAGGAAAATACATCTCCAACTGACATAATATAACCACGGCTTCATTTTCCAACTGCTCCAATGATTTTTCATCAACTACTTTGGCACATATAGCATTGAAGAAGAAACAAAGATGCATAATTGCATGTCGTAGATTCTTTGGCAATATGTCACGTATAGCTACGGGTAAGAGTTGTTGCATCAAAACGTGACAATCATGCGACTTTAACCCAACTAGCTTCAGATCTTTCATGGACACAAGACTCTTAATATTTGAAGAGTATCCTTGTGGCACTTTAATACTGTGAAGACAACGACATAAACTAGTCTTCTCCTTCTTTAACAATGTGTGACAAGCTGGTGGTAAATATGTTCTCTTGCCTTCAGGTCTTGGATGTAATTCTGGACGTATTCCCAATTCACATAGATCTTGACGAGCTTTGACTCCATCCTTTGTTTTTCCTTTAATGTTCAATAGTGTGCCAATGAGACTATCAAATACGTTCTTCTCCACATGCATAAAATCAATGCAATGTCTCACATCTAGATGACTCCAATATGGAAGGTTAAAGAAAATTGATCTCTTTTTCCACAACCTTTTATCAACAGTATCTGTTTTTAGTCTTTCCAAAGACAACATTAATGTTTCTAACCCGTTCATAAACTTGTTCACCGAGTTAAAGGTTGTTTGGCAATTTTATCTTCCTGTCGACCATTAAAAGCTTTCTTCAATCTTCGATATGGGTGGTTATGTGGAAGAAATTTTTTGTGCCTATTATACACAGTCTTTTTTCCATGCTTCAATTGTAGAAAACTTGTATCTTCCTCACAAATAGGACAAGCATGATGACCCTTGACACTATACCCACTCAAGTTTCCATATCTTGGGAAGTCATTGATAGTACAAAATAACATTGCATGTAACTTGAAGCTCTGCTGTTGATATGCATCAAACACATCCACTCCTTCCTCCCACAATAGCCTTAAGTCATCTATTAACGGACTTAGATAAACATCTATGTCATTACCCGATTGTCTTGGACCTGCAATCATGATGGATAACATCACGTACTTGCGCTTGAAAATCAACCATTGTGGAAGGTTGTAAATTACTAAAAGAACTGGCCATGAGTTGTGATTACTTGGTTAAGTTACCAAAAGGATTCATGCCGTCTGTGGCTAGTCCAAGTCTAACATTTCTTGCATCACTTCCAAAACTTGGAAATAGGCAGTCAATTTTCTTCCACTGTGGAGAATCGGCGGATGACGAAGCAATCCATCACGTTTTTGTGCAGTTGAATGCCATATCATATTCTTGGCATCTTCTCCATTGGCAAACAATCGCTTCAATCTTGGAATAATTGGAAGATACCATATAACTTTTGCGGGAGGTCTCTTTCTATCAATACATTCGCTATTATCATCCTTGTCTTTCAATTTGTAACGCGATACACCACATCTTGGACACTCATGTAGGCTTTCAAACTCTTTTCTGTATAATACACAATCATTAGGGCAAGCATGTATCTTTTTATACTGTAAACCCATTGGACAAAGTATTTTTTTGGCTTCATACATACAATCAGGCAAGGTGTTATCGCTTGGGAGCATATCTTTCAAAACTTCTAGTAACTCAGTGAAACTTTTATCACTCCAACCAAATTTGGCCTTCAAATTGACCAATCTCAATACAGCTGACAATCGCGTGAATGTTGTACATCCAGCATACAGAGGTATTTCTGAATCTATCTTCAATTTATCATAGACAGCAGCATGTGCTTGCAGAAAATTCTCTTGACCTACATCACGAATCATGTCTTCTATTCGATCTTCCATTGTCATATCCTCCTCTTCCTCAGCTTGTGTTACTATTGGTGTATCAATCACTTCACCATGCCATGTCCATAGGATATAATTCTTCATTATCCCATCACATAAAAGATGTTCCCGTATTGTCTCTAGTGTGTGTACTCTCCCATTAACGCAGTTAACGCATGGACAATACAATTTTCCATTAACCTTGGTGCCATTGTGTTCGGCAAATCGCAAAAATTCTTCAACTCCATTCTCATACTCTTGTGAAATACGACTTGCATTTACCCAACTTCGATCCATTTTGGAATTTGAGTCTACAAATGAGAAACCCATAAAACGATTATTACTAATAATCGTTATCTCTAATGAAATCTATACCAAAGTAGATTAAATTGTAACGAAATTTCAACAGAATTTCATCTATTTTTTGGTCAAAACCAAATTTGTATAAATTGAAATTATAGAGTTTTCATTGTTACTACCATCACTTATATAACTACATTGTTATATGTAGTTTTCAGAATTCACACTTCATGATTAATTTCTAACAAAAATCCGGCAGAGTTTCCTTTGTTTTTTGGCAACAATTTTAAATGACACAGTGAAACCTGACAATAAAAAGCCCCACGGGCATATTCAAGCAGTTCAAGTATAATTGTACACATCATCAATACATTGAAAAAAACTATAATATGACTAAGAATTGAATCAACAGTTAACGGCAAATGACTAACAATCTCTACCTATGAAATGTAGTAAGTAAAATTGTATGACTTTGCCCAACAAATATAACTGCAACAACATCGTACCTGTGGTTTAAGGCAGCGATGAAGGTTCGCACCACAGAGAAACAGAGCAGCGCTGCACTAGGGTGGAGGTGGAGGATGCAATGCGGCGTTAGGGTCGAGGCTGTGGTGAGCGGACAATGCAATGTGGTTGGAGGCTAATGCAATGCAATGTGGGTGGCGACTAGCGTCGCGGTGGAGGGTGGCGACTAGCGTCGCGGTGGGCGACTAGCGTCGCGGTGGGGTGGAAGCTGCAGTGGGGTGGAGGTGCTGCGGCGGGGGTGTCACGCGGTGCGCGGTGGCGACGTGAGGCAGGGCGTCCTGAGAGTCCAAATCACGGTGGTAGGTGGTGGTCGCGATGCTGGAGAGTAAGGGGAGTGGGGCGCGATTTGGAGAGTAAGGAGATACCATAATGGTAGGCTATTAATGGGAAAACAAGGTTTCAACGTCGGTTATACCCACACCCGACGTTGAAACTCGTTTTATCTCCAGTAGTCATATATTTCAATCGATTGAAACAAGATTTAATCGATTAAAACAGTTCTGATCGGTCATAACTGGATTCTGATCGATCATCCAGACCCTGGAAGAGATTTTAATCGATTGAAACGTGTTTTTAATCGATTGAAAAACTTCTGATCTGATCGCTCACCAAAATGGTAGCCTATTAATGGGAAAACAAGGTTTCAACGTCGGTTATACCCACACCCGACGTTGAAACTCGTTTTATCTCCAGTAGTCATATATTTCAATCGATTGAAACAAGATTTAATCGATTAAAACAGTTCTGATCGGTCATAACTGGATTCTGATCGATCATCCAGACCCTGGAAGAGATTTTAATCGATTGAAAAACTTCTGATCTGATCGCTCATAAATAAAATCTGATCGATCACATATGGTTCTGATCGGTCATATTTGTAGTCTGACCGGTCATAATGGGTTTAGAAGGGTTTTCAACGTCGGGTTAGGGCATAACCGACGTTGAAAGCCTACTTGACGTAGAATCCTGACACTTTACGACATTTTAATCGATTGAAACGTGTTTTTAATCGATTGAAACACTTCTGATCGCTCATAATTAAAATCTGATCGATCACATCTTATTCTGATCGGTCATATTTGTATTCTGATCGGTCATAATGAGTTCAGAAGGGTTTTCAACGTCGGGTAAGGGTATAACCGACGTGGAAAGCCTACTTTCCACGTCGTTCATGCTAAAACGACGTAGAATGTGTCAAAAGGTATATTTTTGACGTCGGTTTTTGACCAACCGACGTTGAAATCATTTTCAACGTCGAGTAACATGTAACCGACGTTAAACAGCGACGTTGAAAGTATATTTTCTAGTAGTGGATAGTCATCCGGTTTATGCCGGGGATTATTTCGACCCTTCCGATGGTCATCCAGCTTGTTGGTTGCCGGGTAGTCTTGTTTTGTAGTTCAACTTTGCTGTTCATCGAAAAACTCTTGGTCAATGTGGCTGACTTGCGAATCTTGTCTTGTTTTTAATCCTGCCTTTTTCCGCAGTTTTATCTTTTTTCTCGCGATTTCGGATTTTGGCTTTTCCGGGATTAAGCGTAAGTCTTTTTACTTTTTAGTCTCTTTTGTTACGATGATTTTTTTTTTCGGAAAGAGAGCAAAAATGAATGAAAGAAATTTTTATTTATGATAAAATTTGATTACAACATTTATTTTTGGGTACTATCCCTAAGACGATCCGGGAGACAATGGCTTGAGTCGAGATGTTCTTGTCGGAGCAGTGCCAGGTCTTGTCCCATCCCTTCTTGTACCTGGCCGAAGGTCTCCATTCGCATCTCGAAGACATCCTGCCTTAGGGACATCTGATTGAATTGTTGGCGCAAGCTATAGATGTTATGGTTGATGCCAGGAAAGTCGTCCTCATACTGTTGTTGTTGCTGTTGTTGTTGTTGTTGTTGTTGTTGTTGGAACTCTGGGGGTGTCGAGAGGTCTTGCATCGCCACCAGGTCCTGGAGGTCTAGGGTCATGGCTAGCAAGGGGTGGAGGGCCAACCGGGATCCTTGATGGATCAACATCCCCATGCTGACAAGTATGGACCCGTTGATAGACTCGGGTCGAAGATCAGGGGAGATGCTCTCTCCGCCACTGCACCCCCATTTTTCTGCCGGCAGGGTGATGAGGGGAGCCATAAGGATGGCTCCCACAGGGCGGCACCCAAAATCTTTGAGGGCCTTCACGAAGAAGTAACCGGGATTGCACCGATGCCCTTGGCTCATGCAGTGGAGGGCTAAGAGGTCCGGGTAGGTGACCTTCCCTTGACTCTCCTTCTGCCTGTGGAGAATTCCTGCCAGCAGCTTGTGGCAGATGCGGAGAGCGGGAGTGAGTGCGGACCCTTTCAGCAGGGACGATAGGATGCGCATCCTGGTGAGATCTTCCCACATCTCACCGGCTGTGAGGGTAGGAGGCCGCTTGCAGATGGCCCCTCGGTACTCTTGGGCCAGGATGTCTTCGGGCCGGACGAAGCCGATAGACTTGTTGAATTCATCTAGGGTCATCGTCTGATACGACCCGTTCATGTAGTAGGACATCATCTTGACCGGCGGGAGTCCCGGTATCATCGTGGGGAGTTCGTAGTACGTGATGGAGGCAAGGAACTCCATCACCGCCTACGGGTAGATGTGGGTGGGGGGAGACTAGAGGAGGAAGCGCCACCCGATGTTGTCGAGGTAGGCACATACGTCATCCTCCCATCCGAATTCGGCAAGGATTCCAAAGTCCAACTTCAGCATGGGATGCGACGTGTACCCCTGGATGTCCTCTAGGTGGGCCTGGTGTTGGGGTGAGAGCCGGGTCGAGTCCTGTGGGATTGGGACCGTGGACGCACTTGGGCCAGAACCCCTTCCCCTCTTTCTTGAAGTTTCGCCTCTATGCATTTTGGTGAGAAAGGGCTCAAATATAGGAGAAAGGCCCCTATTTATAGAATTCTCGTTGCAAGTCGGGACCGCCGTCTGGGATTTCGAGATGGCGGTCTCGATTTCGCATCGGGACTGCCGTCTGGAACTTCGAGATGGCAGTCTCGTTTTGAACCTATGGCGAGACGACCTTCTCACCAAGCGAGACGACCTTCTCGCCAAGCAAGAAGGCAGTCTTGTTTTCGTCCAAAGCGAGACGGCGGTCTCGAAGGTTGAGACGGCGGTCTCGTTTCAACGCGAGTCGAGACAGCGGTCTGAGAAGGCGAGACGGCGGTCTCGAATTTAGCTGATTTTTGTTTTTTTTTTAAGGAAATAGGACCTTGTTCAAAAACATTTTATGCATGCAATGTTTTCATGTTTGATGTCCTATAATTCCTATTTCGTTAGCTTTTCAGAAGGATTAACTGGTGTGTTTTTTAGAGACGGGTGCCCTTTGATCTTTTGCTTTTTTGCTGTACTTGGCTGTACCAGACTTAGCGTGACCGAAGAATGACTTTCTCTTCTCCCTTTTTTTTTTGAAAAGCACCCTTTGTCATGTTGGTGCCCTTTTTCTTTGCTTTAGAGGTTTCAATCCTCTTGCTGATTATACGCCTCCATATTCCCAAACTAATTGTTAGAATAATGTTGCGAGGGTCAAGAGAAAAGAAGTAGAGGATAAATTCAACGGCTTGTGTTTTAGATGGTTGATTTTATTCAGAAAAGATTTTGTAAGAACGACTGGCTAAGGTTAGGCCTGAGTGTTTAAGTTTTTGTCTAAGCAAACACTTTTCTTTTCTTTTTTTTGTGGATTTGCGCCTTAGCCTATTTCCATTGCTTTTATGGCTGATTGATTTTCCTAGACCGCCCTTTGGGTTTTCGAACTAGGATATTGTGTTTTGGTCCTATCTTTTGTCTAGGTTCCTTCCTTTTTCCTTTTTGTTTAGGGAATCCTAGTGGACCTTATTTTGTAACCCTAACTTTTTCCTAGGCTACCCTTTATTTTTGTTTGTGTGTCCTAATGGGTTGACCCTATCTTTTGCATAGCCCCCTTTGTGGGTTTCCTACCGGGTATATTGCCCTTTTCTTTTGGCCTTTGGATTCTATGAGCTTTTTCTTTTCTTTTTTGTTTTTTCACAATATTGGCGAAACAGGGCTTTATTTATGGTGAGGTAAAACCTTATTTTGTGATTCTAATCAACCAGCTTGATTATTATGGTAATGGTACATTTTGTTTATTTGGACGCGCTTTTATTCTTCCTTTCTTTTGTTTGTTTAGACAAGGTTATTATGAGGTCTACACATGAAGTAGCAAGAAGATAAGAAGATAGTAAGAAATGTATTCTTTATTAATTAATAAGGGAATATGTGCCCTAAAATGCCCGGGGGTCGGGCTAGCCCCGGGGGATAATCTCTAACAATCACTGGGTTTACATCCCTTAAGCAAAGCAAAAGATCTCCTAATGACTAGGGTAGCTCTTGACGCTTGCATCCCTCCGCTTCGGAATATCTGCTTGAGTGTGCGGAGGGGAGACTTCCCTTTTCTTCTTTCTGGTCGACCCTTTGTAGGGTCATATCTTAGGCCATACTTAAAGGGGTTATCTTTGAATTCTGGGGGTTCCCTCATCCCTTGGGAATCTGCCCCCAGTCCTTGGCCAGGATGGTAACCATGTCTCATCATCATGTGGGTTACCTTCGTATTATTGGGAAGTCTCTCTACACTGGGAATTTCGAGCACATGAAAAGATGTTTCAAGGGCCTCTTCAGCCGCATCCACATAAGGTTGGGTAGTCGGTCCACTGATCAGGATGTTGTCTTCTGCTTGGACCGTGACCAGTTTGTCGTCCACTATAAACTTGATTTTCTGGTGGAGCGTTGAAGGTATTGCCTTAGCATCATGAATCCAAGGCCTGCCGAAGAGACAACTATATGCTGGAGTAATGTCCATTACATGGAAATCGATGTTGAAGATAGTGGGTCCGACTTGGATTGGCAGATTGACTTCCCCCACTACTTCTCGTTTGGATCCGTCGAAGGCTCGAACGATAGTGCTGCTTGGGCACAAACGGGTTCCTTGAATAGTCAACTTGTCCAGTGTGCATTTGGGCATCACGTTCAAGGATGACCTGTTATCCACAAGAACTTTAGCAATGAGGTACTCCTTGCACTTGATAGAGATGTGCAAGGGCTTGTTGTGGCTTGACCCTTCGAGGGGGAGTTCTTCCTCTGTGAAGGTGAGGTAATTGTTTGCCGTAATATGACCAACGATCCTCTTGACTTTTTCTTGGGATATACTATGAGGTACATGCGCTTCGCTCAAGACCTTCATCAGGGAATTTCTACGCGGTTCCGAACTCATCATTAGAGATAACAGAGTTATCTTTGCAGGTGTATGATTGAGCTGGTCAATAATGGAATACTCGCTTTGCCTTATGAACTGGAGTAATTTGTCGATCTCCTCCTTGGATTCTTTATTTTCTTTTTCTTCGGTCTGCTTATATTTTTCTTTATTCTTGGGGGCATCCTCTTGTAAGTCCTTGGGGGAGTAGACCCTTCCACTTCTGGTCATGCTCCCAATGCCGACTATATTGGAGATATCCTCCTTTATTGGTGAAGATTCCCCGTAACTCCACGGTACAACTTTATTTGATTCGTAGGGGAAAGGACGTGGCATAAATAGTCGTACAGGTGTCCTTGCCCCCTCTTCCTTATTGATTTTGAGAACCAACGGCCGATGCTTATTATCCTCTTGTGGTGGATCGACCGTTGGGGAGAGCTTGATTAAGAGCGGCTTTCTCTCCATTCTTCTGATTTGGAAGACGTATCAATTAATCCTTCATTTTTATTATCTTGTTTATTAAAAGTGAAGGAGGGGAAATTAAATATGCAAATGAATGATATGCATGCAAGTGGACAATTGTTGAATAAAGAAATTTCATTTACTCGTAGAAAGTGTACATTCCCCTATTCTATACTACGAAACAACTTTTGACACAAACGAAAAAGCCTAAAGAAACCCACAGGCGGGTCTTGATCTCTATGTAATTCTCTTTCGGCTTCCCGGACGTGACGAGCGAGTGCTTTGGTTTGTTTCTAGACCGTCTGGCTCATATCTTCACTATACTTTTGAGCCTCTTTGATCTTCGCCTCTTGATGGATGACCAAGGCTTGCAGCTCGTCGAGCTTTGCAAGGGCTCGGTCCTTTTCTCGTAGTATTTGACCATACTGAGCTAGCCCATCTCTTTCTTTGCAGCGTAGCTCAGTGAGGCTTCTGTTGAGTCTCTGGTTGGCCTCTCGCTCCTGGCGTATTTCAGACCGAGTTTTCGTGAGGTCCTGTAGCAAATCCTTGATCGTCTGAGCCTGTTTTGCGCATTCGGCCTGAAGGCGTGCTGATTTGGCGGTTATTTCTTGAAGTTGGCTATCTGAGCTAGTTCTTGCAGCTTTGGATGCTCGGATAGCTTTCTCATTAGAGTCAGCACACTGGTCCTTGAGGCGCTTTATTTCATGATCCTTTTTCTTGCATTGCCTCTGTAGACCATCTATGGTGAGGATAGATTCTTGCTCTCTTTCCTCAAGGGCCCTCATCTGGACTCCCATGATTTCTATCCTCCGGGTCAAGGCGTCAACTTGGGTTTGCAGCTCTTCACTATTTGAACGTGTAGCAAGTGAGGTGGATGGTTGCGACCTCTTTTTCGTCTCCACTCCTCATAGTCACTGGAGATAGCTACTCGAGCTTTTCCTAGCTCTCTATCTCCCATAAAGATTGGTTTCTCCCATGCTCTTCGCATAACCAGTGAGTTAGCAACAGTGCATGGGTCTCCGAAGAAACACAGTCCTCCGAGCTCCTCTTGGGATATAGCAGTTTGAGTTCTCATGAGTTGTCTCATATCTACTCTCGGAGAATAGGCTATGCAACCCCTGAGTCCTATCAACGGTATGCTTGGATAATCCCCACATCTGATGAGGACTGGGCCGGGTCAGAACCAAGGGAAAGCCCAGGATAATTGGTTGGCGTCCCATTGTTCCAACTCGACCTTCCACTCTAAGGTCAGGCGTCGGTGGAGAGGGATTTTGGGGAAGCTCCTCAAAGCGTCGGGGAACATCCCCATGTGACTAGAGGCGTAGAAATGTTTGATTCCCCACACAAAAAGTAGTGAAGAGCAACATCTAAGTGTTTTTCCTTGCTTCTGGTGACAAAATTCCATCGAGAGCAAGGTGTCCGCAAGAAGTGTAGGCAGGGGACTCTTCGAGTTCATGTCCCATGCGAAGAAGGCGTCCATGACGGCTTGGTCTACTGTGTCAATATGGAAGGGAAACAAAATTGTTCCAAATATAATCAAAGTCAGGGTTTTGTTAAAAGCAGCCCATTTTGCCCTTTCAGCCAAAGAGGACAGATGGTCTTCTAACATTGAGACTTTCCAACCCTGGATGTTCCCTTTTTCTATCAGGGTAGTCTGTCGGAATGGCAATCAGATGATGGCAGCGACTTGTGCTGCAGAAGTATATGTTTCGTGGCGAATATGGACCCCGGCTGATTTGGGCCATTTTAGCATAATCTCATACTCCTCCAAGGTAGGCACCATATCGAACTACGGGAATTCGAAGCAGTGCAGACTAGAGTTCCAAAAATGAACTAGAACCCTGATAAAAATGGGATCGACACAGATCTTCAACAGGTCAAGAATTCGTCCATAGGATTTTTCGAAGTCGGAGCGGACCTCTGGTGGCATTATCGTGCAAAATCGTTCCAACTTCTCACAATGGTATCGGGGAATGTCCACTTTCTTCAATTGTCTACTAGTCCCCTTCGTTTTCTAAAAACTAAAATGCATGTTTTATGAACATGATGCTTATTGTGGGTATGCATGCGAGTGTTTGTTTTTACCTAAATGTTTATCATGGTTTATTTCTACATGATGTATGATAGTATTCGCGTATTTATTTTTTCAGAAAAATAAACTACCTATATGGATGATTTATGAATTTAATGTTTATGAACAAGGTCCCATTTATTTGATTTGGGTCTTTATTTGATTTTATTTTGTTTTAGAGCCTTTTATCTCTTCTGTCGGACTGCGTGGCTACTTATCTTACAAAGAACCTGAAACCAGGCTAGCTAAAAGGCAGATTGTCCGAGATAAAATGGTTTATTGCGAAAGAATATTAGCGTCCCTTATCTCTTTTGTCAGACTGCGTGGCTACTTAGCTTACAAAGAACCTGAAGCTAGGCTAGCTAAAAGGCAGACTGTCCGAGATAAGGGCGTTTATTGTAAAAGATTTTGTTTTTATCTGTTGTTTGGTTATGCTATGCAATCAAATGCAACAAACAAATGCACACGCAATTCACTCATTCGCGATCAGGTGAGAAGTCGTTTTAATCACGAGGTAGGGTTTTCCTGTAGAAAAGTGCATTGGCAAGGGTAGGTTCTAACTGTTCTCACCAAGGCTTAGGCCCCCAAGGTGCCTCCATTATAGGGTCCCCACTCTCCAGCCTTCTGACCATGCTTAGCACTAAGGCCATAGTCAGCCTTTGTGCCAAAAGAGGAAGGTTATCACCTTGAGTGGTGGTTTCCGATCATACTGGTGGGCACATGGCCCTCACTACGGCAAAGCGTACCTGCCACGCACTCCCTATGGATTTCTCACTTGCCCCCGGGTATAGAGGGAACTGTTGTGTGCAAAGATTTGTGTACAGTTTTTTATTTCAAACAATTGCGTAAAATAAACAAACAACAGTTATTAAAGCCAAGCAAATAAAGCATGTTATAATACAAGGTAGGGTAAGAGCAAAATTTCTTAGTTTATTTATTAAACCGGCCCATCACTAAATGGATCAACTCTCTAGGCTTCCCCAGTGGAGTCGCCATCTATCGCCGCTGTCAAAAGAGGCGGTCGGAGCGACGCAATGGTTCCGCCTTTCCATTTTTCGCATTTTTTGTGGGTGAGTTTACAACGCCTTTAAGTTGTCCGATAACCGGGTTAAACCTAAGGGCGAGGTTTTCGAAAGGGAGCTCTTAGATCGTCCGATAACCGGGCTGACCTAAGAGCCAGATTGAAAGGGTTCTTATGGAGTCGCCACCGATGTTTTTACCAGAAACATCGAAAAAGGAAAGAAAAAGGCGTTGGTTTTTAAGAAAAACCAACTTTGGTCGTTAAAACTAGAGTTGGGTAAGGGATTTAGTTACGTGTAAGGGAGGTATTAGCTCCCTTATGATGCCCCTTTCGGGTTCCCTATGACAGACCAGTTACTTTATAAATAAGCTTTTGAAATGATGCTTTTACCCTTTTATTTGCGGAATTAAAATGATGACTACATGGCCGTAATAGCTATTGTGCAATTTAATATAGGTAAAAATAACAATAAAAGAGAAGGAGAGAGTGAAGAAACCTCCGGAGCAAGCTTTCGATTAATTCGTGTAAAAATTAGGGTGCGTTTTGGCAACCCTTCGCTCTTACATCGTCGAATTCTCTCTTGAAAACGCTATAAGAACTCTCTTAAACACTCAGAAACTCCGAAAATGCTTCGGAGGGGCTCTAAGAGAAGAATTTTGAGAAATTGCAGGAGGAAAGATGGAAGAGTTGTGTGAAATGAAGGGGAGAGCGCCCCCTATTTATAGGGATTCGCGCCTGTCAGGTCGAGACCGCCGTCTCGCCTGGCAAGGTCGAGACGGCGGTCTCGACTTTGGTAAGTGGCGAGACCGCCGTCTCATTTGGCGAGACGGTGGTATCGACTTACCAAATGGCGAGAGGGTCATCTCGCCAAACGGGAGGGGGGTCTCGCCAATGGTAAGTGGCGAGATGGCCGTCTCACCAAACGAGACAGCGGTCCCGAAAAGCGAGATGACGGTCTCCACCCCTAAAGGTGAAACTCCTTATTTTTTGTACAGAAAAGTCTTCCTGTTAGAATCGTGCAGCGGAATGTTTGCGTTTCCGGACAAAAACCAAGAGGGGGGCTGAATTGGTTTCTTAACAAAAATTAGGTTTTAAAATTTTTTCCTAAATTTCACCGATTAAATTGTTGTGTAAAGTAAATAGAGCAAGGATAGAGTCTAACACAAAAGTTTTATACTGGTTCGAATCAAAAGACCCTACGTCCAGTTGCTAATCACTCAAATAGAGGATTAACGCTATCACTATAATCAAAGTTTTACAAACAGATAACAATTGAAAAGATAAGGTAAAGAAAACACCTCTCTTGAGTCACACAAGAGATGAAGAACAGCTTTCCCTAGAGACAGCACAACACACAATCCACCAAGAAAACCCACTGAGTGATTCTTATCGCTTCTAGCCCACACTAGGTTCCAAAACCCATTTTTCCTCCAACAAACAGTTCTCTGGCAGTCACAGCTCTCAACTTTTGTTTGAAAAAGGTTGTTCACTTTGCAGAGAGCCTTAGAGAACCTTAAGTAGACAGATTAGGATTTGGGAATTGGGGATTTTCGAAACCTGGTAAATTAGGACTAGGGTTTCCGAAACTTGGTCCAATTTTGAAGTTTAAAATGCATATCTGACTGAAATAATCGATTATATTGAGTGTTAATCGATTATTACAGAGCCAAAATCAACAAGAACCCATAACCGCGCATTTTAATCGATTAATTGGCCTGTTAATCGATTAACAACCCTGTTAATTGATTAACAAGAGTGTTAATAAATTATTCTAGAGAGCTGATACAGAAAATGGTTTTTCTCTCTGCAATAATCAATTATCCTACCTTTTAATCAATTAATCCAGTGTTTTTTTGATAAAAATGAGTTTTTGAAGCTTCTAAAGAGTAGACTATGTGCTGGCTATCTTAGACTCTAATATTACAGACTCAAAATCATCAAAATAGAGTTATTACATCATATTACAAGTCTTCAAATCTTTACGTCCTTTGTTCTTGAATCATCATCAAAATCTACAGGATTCATGTCCATGTATGTTCAACATTCATATCCTTGTATGTTTCAACATCCTACTCTAATATGGGGCCTAATAGTCTCTCCTAGTGGCTTTTTAGGCTCTGTCCATCTTCGAATAGGAGGTCTTCTGCTCTTATTTTGAGGCGGGGCAAGATTTGGGGTCTACAGATAGGACAAAACATAATATCTTAGTCCGAAAACCCAAAGGGTGGTCTAGGGAAATCAATCGGACATAAAAGCAATGGGAATAGGCTAAGGCGCAAACCCTCAAAGAAAAATGTTTGTTTAGACAGTAGCTTAAACACTCTAGCCAACCCTGGCCGACCATTCTTACAAAATCTTTTCTAAAATAAAATCAACCATCTAACACACAAGCTGTTGAATTTATCCCCTTTACTTCTTTTCTCTTAACCTTCACAACATTATTCTAACAATTAGTCTGGGAATATGAGGCGTATAGTCAACAAGAGGATTGAAATCCCTAAAGCGAGGAAAAAGGGCACCGACGTGGCAAAGTGTGCTCTCCAAACTAAAAGTCATTCTTCGGTCACGTTAAGTTCGGAACGGCACAAACAAGTACAGCAGAGAAGCAAAAATGTCAAAGGGCCCCGTCTCTATAAGACGTACCAGTTAATCCTTCTGAAAACACTAATGAAATAGCATTATAGGACATTAAACATGAAAATATTGCATGCATAAAATATTTTTGAACAAGGTCCTATTTTCTTCAAAAAAAAAAAGAAATTGTCGTCTCGACTTCTCAGACCGCCGTCTCCACCCATGCAGAAACGAGACTGCCCTCCCAAAATTCGAGACCGTCGTCTCGCTTTGGACAAAAATGAGACCGCCTTCTCGCTTGGCGAGAAGTCCATCTCGCCATAAGCCCAAAACGAGACCGCCATCTCAAAGTTCTAGATAGCGGTCCTGAGTCTTGCAAAATCGAGACCGCCGTCCCAAAATCCCAGACAGCGGTCTCAACCTACAATGAAAATCTATAAATAGGGGGCCTTGGGGTTAGTTTTGGGCATCCACTCCTGCATCCTCATACATACTTTTCTACATTCTTGAGTGCTTTATATAAAAAATGCATAGAGGAGAGTCTTCTAGGAAGAGGGGTAGGGGTTCCGGCCCTGGCTCCTCCGGACCTGACCCAACTAACGTCGAAGCACCAGGCCTGGCTCGAGCACATCCGAGGCTATACCTGGCATCCCATGCTGAGGTTGGACTTCTACATCCTCGCCGAGTTTGGATGGGAGGACGAGGTGCGGGGGTACATTGAGAGCATCGGGTGGGACTTCCTCCTCTAGCCTCCTCCCACCCGCATGTACATGCAGGGAGTAATGGAGTTCCTTGCCCCCATTACGCTGATGGAGCTACCCACCACGATCCCAGGAATCCCTCTGGTCAAGATGGTCTCCTACTTCATGAATGGGTCTTACCGGACTACGACGCTGGATGAATTCAACGTCTCCATCGGCTTCGTACAGCCCTAGGATATCCTGACCCCAGGGTATCAAGGAGCCGTCTGTTAACGACCGCCTACCCTCACAGCCGGTGAGATGTGGGAGGATCTCACCGGTGCGCAAGTCCTGCTGACCCTACTGAAGGGGTCCGCTCTTCTCCCCGCTATCCACGTTTTCCACAAGCTGCTGGTGGGGACTATTCATGGGTGGAAGGAGAGTCAGGGAAAGGTCACCCACCCTAACCTCTTTGCCCTGCACTGCATGCTCCATGGGCGCCGATGCAATCCCAACTACTTCTTCGTGAAGGCCTTTAAAGATTTCGGTTGCCGTCCTGTGGGAGTCATCCTCATGGGTCCCCTCATCACCTCACTAGCTGAGAAGTGGGGGTACCGCGGCGGAGAGAGCATCCCCCCCCGATCTTCGACCCGAACACATTAGTGGGTTTATGCTTGTCAACATGGGGATGCTTATCCAGCAGGGGACCCAGATGGTCCTTCACCCATCGCTCGTCATGAACCTAGAACTTCAAGATTTGGTGGCAATGCAGGACCTGCCGAGACCCCCAGAATTTCAACAGCAACAACAACAGCAACGACAGTAGCAACAGCAGTACGGGGACAACTTCGCTAGCATCAACCGCAACATCTATGACATGCGCTAGTAGTTCGAACAGATGTCCCTGAGACAAGATATCTTCGAGACTCGGCTGGAGACCTTCGGCAAAATACAGGAGGGGATGAGACAAGACCTGACACTGCTCCGGTAAGAACATCTCAGCTCAGTCCGGAGCCAGGCAGAATTTCAAAGACACATGTATCGGCAGTTCCCCCCTCCCGGATCGTCTCCCAGCTCGAGTTCGCCGCTGTGTTAGGGATATTACCCTAAAATAACTGTTGTAATAAATTTTACCATGAATAAAAAATTTTCCATTCGTCTTTACTCTCTCTTTTCAAAAAAAGTTAGCGTAACAAAAAAGACTAAAAAGTAAAAAGACTTACGCTTAGTCCCGAAAAAGCCAAAATCCCAAGTTGCGAGAAAAAAGAAAAAATCGTGGAAAAATGAAGGATTAAAGTCAAAGCAATAGCCAAAGCAGACTGGCAAGACAACTACATTGACCAATAATTTTTCTACAACCAGCAAAAGTCAAATGACCAAAGACTCCCCAGCAAACAACAAAGTTGGACGACCACCAGAAGAGCCGAAAGAATCCCCGACACACCAGATGTTTTCATCCAAACAAGAATTCATTCTTCAAGCATCAGCGCATGAGTGATCGATGTCGTACTAGGTCAAATAATTAAAACAGATAAATGTAGTACTAGGAAGCTTTCCTAGGTCGTCTCCCAAAGACCACGAATTTCTATGAAAACTTATCAATTTTTAGTAACAAAATTAAAAGGGGAGTTTTTCAAAATTAAAATATTAGATGAAACAGAACAAAAGAAGATTATAAAAATGTGGATTAAAAACAGATTAAAATGCAATTGATTTCCTGATTCTAATGCAGTGTCACTTATCCTAGATTACGAAATTAATTCAAAATTAACCAACTAAGCGAAGATAAATCCCAAATTATATTCTAATTCAAAATTAATCAACTAAGCGAAGATAAATCCCAAATTATATTCTAATTCAAAATTAATCAACTAAGCGAAGATTAATCTCAAATTAGCTTTAACCCTTGTTCCAATATGAAATTAACCAACTAAGCGAAGATTAATCCCAAATTTTCCTTAACCCTTATTCCAACAGGAAATTAGCCAACTAAGCGAAGATTAACCCCAAATTATCCTTATACAATTAAGCATTGCATACATCACATAATCTCATCTCTAACACAGAATTAAGCAAACTGTGATATTAGTTTCGGTTTATTAAGCATAAACAGATTATAAATCAACACTGAGATTAGAAGATGAAGAGTTAAGAGAACAAACAAAATGAAATTGAAGAACAAAACCTCAAAGATCTACTTGAATTCTTCTCAGAAAATCAATACAAAGATTTAGCTATCCATGGAAAGTTGAAAACGCAATAGAAGAAACATAATTAAAATCGAAACAAGAATTTAAAAATAATGACAGAAGAGCAAACAAACTTGAATATAAATTGCAGAAGATGAAAGGTGGAAGTGTGGTGGCTGCGTAGTCCTTGTGTGATGTGTGTCTTCTGATGTGTGATGTGCCTCTCTTATATAAATAACCCTAACCTTAATCTTTATTGAGGTTTGGGCTCAACTGGTCCATGAAACACATCATAAGTTGGCTTTAGTGCAAGTCCGTGAATTTCAAACACGTGTATTATTTTCAATACTTATCCAAATTAAGCGATTTTGGTATCCTTTGAAAGCCTTTTGAGTTAGATTAAGAACGCCACCATTGCTACTATTTTTGGAGGTCTAATGAATTTAGGATACTTAAATTACTGAAGCATGTCCATTGGGCCAGCCTGGTGCGCTTGAGCCGTGTTGGATAATTTATGTAAAATTCAATTTATCTTCGAATTGAATGATTTTGGATCCTATGGAAAGCTGAATGTGTCTAGTTTATAATGTTTTGAAAATAATGATTTTTGAAGATCTGTAGAAAAAATGATAAATAAAACAGTAAACCAATATTAGTACCCGTATAGAATAAAATATGACATTTGACCCAATTTTCCAAGCCGAAAATTGCTTTAAATTGTCCTAAAATTAATAATGAGAAAAAATTAGATCAAATAGATTTAAATTAATTAAAATCTAATTATTGGCCCAATGAAGCCCAATTAATA
This sequence comes from Sphenostylis stenocarpa, assembly GCA_963425845.1. Classification (NCBI taxonomy): domain Eukaryota; kingdom Viridiplantae; phylum Streptophyta; class Magnoliopsida; order Fabales; family Fabaceae; genus Sphenostylis; species Sphenostylis stenocarpa. The sequence continues at coordinate 102,491,571 of OY731403.1, forward strand.
ATAGAAAGTTAAGCCCAAAACACTAATTAAAATAAGTTTAGAAAGGAAAGAAAATACGGGAATATAATGACTCATCAATTAACCCCACACATAGCCTTTTGCACTCCTGGGCAAAATCAAGAAGCAAAACAAGGAAATAAATTCAAAAAAATTAAAGAAAATTATGCAAAGGACAAAAACAAAAATAAAGACAAACAAAAACATAAACAGATATACATATTCATCAAAGAAACCTAGGAAACGAAAGGAGTAGACAACATCCAACACACAAAGAGTCAGAGGAACCAGATACTCATGGAAATCATCCAAGCATTTCAAAACCTGGCAAGAGGTCAATCAGGTCAAAAGGTGAATCAAAGTGACAAAACCTCAAAAGATGCACTGTATCTCTCATGTGTCTAGGCTATTGCATACTCTCAAAATACTCAAGAAAAGCAAACAACAGATAGACTCGGCAAGCCTCTAAACTCAACACCCAACGCACATGCATAAAAAGATCAAAAGGTCTTTTCAGGTTGTAATGGGGGTAGGGACATGGTAGAGGATATCATATGGATAAGTAGCTGTGAACCAGAGGAACTAGAGGAGCAATGGGGAATAAGTCAAAAATAAGCACAAGATGCATGCCCAAAAACCTCTAATATCAAACCTCCACTACTGCCTTTACCTCAACCACAACTTTCCTTTCTTTTTTTTCTTTTTTTTATTTTCTCTCTCTTTTTTTTTATATATATCTTTTTTTTTTAAACTACATGAAATACACTGAAAGGAAAACACAAAAACTGTACAACAGAGATAACCAACTAGTCAGTACATCATCCAATGAAATACAAAATGCACCCCCACACTTATTCAATAACTTATTCCCAAAACAATTCCAAAGCTCCAAAAATCCCTAAGGTTAAGGTAATCATGGTTTTTCACTTAAGGCTTTTAATGAGCTTCAAAAGAAATAAAGGGAAACATAGGCTCAAAGGGGCTATCAAAGGAATTAATTCAAGGTAGGCTCATTTGGCTAGAGGCTAATCAGAACAAAAATGCCTTAATCATCTCCAAACATGCATGTGAATCAAGAAGTATCAATCAAAGTCAAGCCAAGGCTACTGCGCAAGCAATCAAGAGGCATAACACTCAAGAAAGAACAGGTAGTGGCTCAATTCCTCACAAAGGGTAAGATTGTCGCCTTCAATTCAACCTCTCAAACATCGTAACCAACTTGACAAGCAAAGAAAAACAGGGATTTCAATCCAAAAAGCATAAAGCAACTCCTATCCCAAGAGTGAAGAAAGTGCCTACTACTATACAAAACCTAGAAATCAAAGAAAAATATGCAAAACTATACACAAAACATAGAATATAAACCTACAATCCTACATCTCCCACCCCACACTTAAATTAGACATTGTACTTAATGTAAACACAATCATATCCATTAAACAAATAGGACAAGCAAGATAAAAGAGTTGAAGGGGAAAGAAGAACTCCCTAATCATGGTGGGTCCCGGATCTATCTCCTCAGATGGTACAGGTGTTGAGGTCATCAAGTAGCAACTTTGTTCCGCTAAAACAAACAAAGTCTTCCTCATCATGGTGGTTCCTAGATCTATCTCCTCAGATGGGTGTTTCATGGCATTTAGAATATTAAAGTGCACCACAATGTCATCAAATTCCATGGATAAGGTCCCTACATGCACATCAATCTTGGTTCTTGCAGTCTTTAAAAATGGTCTTCCTGAAATGATGGGTGCAAAACCACGTGAAAATCCCTCGTCCATATTAAGAATGTAAAAATCAGTAGGGAAAATCAACTCAACAACCCTAACTAAGATATCCTCAATGAAACCTATAGGGTGGGTAACACTCTTGTTTGCCAACTGAATAACTATATTCGTAGGTTGCAGGGGTCCAAGAGAAAGAGATTTAAATATAGAAAAAGGCATGAAATTAATTGAAGCACCCAAATCAAGCATGGCATTCTCAAATTTATTATTGCCAATAATACAAGGTATGCAGAATGTACCTGGGTCCTTACATTTCTCAAGAATGTAAGGAACAGATTTACCTATCAAAGCAGACACATTTTTGCCCATGTTGATTGTCTCACTGCCCTTCATCTTCCTCTTGTGGGTGCACAACTCCTTCAGGAACTTAGCATATCTGGGAATTTGCTTGATGGCATCAAGCAGAGGTATGTTCACCTCAACTTTCATGAAGGTCTCTAGAATCTCTTTATCGACCTCTTCCATCTTTTTGCTTGGAATTGCTTTGGGAGGGAATGGAAGAGGGATAGGAGGTCTGTTGCGGGTCGAAGCTGAGGCTGGAAGAAGGTCCATCTATATGCAATTTTTGGCTACCAACTGGTTGCTCAGGTGCAGGAACTGAGGCAGCTACAGATGAGGGTGGAGGTGTTGCAGTGGGTATGCCAATTTGTTTCCCTGACCTCAATGTGATGGCACTCACATTCTTAGGATTAACCACAGTCTGTGCATGGAGCTTGTCTGAATTTTGATTTTGCAATTGATTCACAATGGTAGCTAGTTGACCAATCTGGTTGGTTAAACTCTGAATGGAGGCATCATTTTTCTGTTGGTACTGTATGTTCATCTCAACCATTTGTTTGACCAATTCCTCTAATGAAGGTGAAGAAGGTTGAGGAGCTGGTGCTTCATTTTGCTGCCTCTGATATTGTTGTTGCATTGGTGGAGGCACATAAGGTCTGCTTGGACCAGCAGAATTCTGAAATGGTGGTGGTGGCAAAGGATTCTGCTGCTGTTGGTGCTGCTGATTGGACCATCTCAGATTTGGGTGATTCCTCCACCCTGGATTGTATCTATTGCTTGAGAGGTCAGAATTATGTTGTTGGTTCGAAGCCCTATTATTGAAAATGTTTGCTGCATAAAATTGTGGAGCTCCAGAACCTGTAGACTCATGCAATAATTGGCAGCAATCAGTGGGATGCTCAATTGAAGTACAAATGCCACAAACCCTTGCAGGTGGTGCAAGTCTACGATTTGCGGCAAGTTGGGAGACTAGGGTGGTGAGGGCATCAATCTTACTTTCTAGCTTCTTCTCCACTAAATCTGATGAACCCACATCATGTACACCTCTAAGGACTATGACGTCACTCCTCATGTTAAATTGTTGGGAATTGGATGCCATCTTCTCAATTAAACCTCTAGCAGCAGCAGGTGTCATGTCTCCTAAAGCTCCTCCACTAGCTGCATCTATCATACTCCTATCCATTGTGTTCATCCCCTCATAAAAGTACTGGAGCAGTAGCTGTTCTGATATTTGGTGGTGAGAGCAACTTGCACAAAGTCTCTTGAACCTCTCCCAATACTCGTATAAGCTCTCTCCCATCTATTGCCCGATACACGATATATCCTTCACGATGGCGGTGGTCCTGGAAGCGGGGAAAAATTCTCTAGAAAGACTCTCTTCGAGATCATCCCAGCTCGTTATGGGACCGGGAGCTAAGTAGTACAACCGGTCTTTGGCAAGATCCTCCAAAGAGAAAGGAAAAGCCTTCGGGTATATGTGATCTTCGAGGAACATTTTGTGGCTTCATGGTGGAGCGGACTATATGGAACTCCTTGAGATGCTTGTATGGATCCTCACCTGCACGACCATGAAACTTGGGCAACAAATGGATTAGTCCAGTTTTAAGTACAAATGGTACATCCTCTTCAGGGTATTGGATACATAAATTTGCATAACTGAAATCAGGTGCAGCCATCTCCCTGAGAGTCCTCTCACGAGGTCCAATAGGTTGATCACCCATGTTATTAGTTTGGAAATTATCAGAAGAAAGTATATTAGGTGCAATACTCTCACTATGACTATCTAATGGTTCAGACTCAATAGATGAATTCCTAGAATGTCTAACTAATCTATGAAAGGTTCTGTCTATCTCGGGATCAAAAGGTTGTAAAAGGTCAGGATTGCTCCTAGTCATGCACTATATTCAACAATTCATGTATTTCCCAAGAGTTAAAAAATTCTAAAAAGAAATCAATTATTTACTAGAAAGACAACGGTAGACCGTGAATAAGTACACCAGGTAGGTTCCCAGGAAAGAGAGGTGAGTCACTAATGGACACACTTAAGTACCAAGTCTTTCCTAGCAGAACCCTCCTAGACATGCACTCTCACACTACCAAGTTATATGCAGAGTTTCCTATGAGAATGGAAATTATAATTTTTTTTTAAATAAAGCTAGAAAAACAAATTAGAGATGAAATTGTTCTTTTTTTTTGAATTATTATTTATATTTATTTATTTATTTATTTTTTATTTTATTTTTTATTTTATTTTATTTTATTTTTTTTTAACCCAAAAGAGTTTTAGAACAACAGTGGGCTATCAAAATAGTATGAAGACAAGTAAGAATGTTAAATTAAATAGAAAATCAAATAAAATATTCCAATAACTGAAAATCAAATATTAAATAACTTAAAATTAAATTAAATATTCAAATAACAACAAATCAAATAAAATATTTAAATAACTAAAAATCAAATAAAATATCCAAATAACAGACAAATCAAATAAAATATTCAAATAACTGAAAATCAAATATTAAATAACTTAAAATCAAATAAAATATTCAAATAACTGGAAATAAAATAAAATATTAAAAACTAGCAATCAAATAAAATATTCAAATAACTGAAAATGAAATAAAATATTTAAATAACTAAAAATCAAATAAAATATCCAAATAACAGCAAATCAAATAAAATATTCAAATAACGACAAATCAAATAAATTATTTAAATAACTGAAAATCAAATAAAATATTCAATTAACTGAAAATCAAATAAAATATCTAAATAACTGAAAATCAAATAAAATATTTAAATAAAATAAAATAAAAATTGAAAACCTAGACAAAAATCTTGGTCCCGACAACGGCGCCAAATTTGATCGATGTCGTAATCGGTCAAATAATTAAAACAGATAAATGTAGTACTAGGAAGCTTTCCTAGGTCGTCTCCCAAAGACCACGAATTTCTATCAAAGCTTATCAATTTTTAGTAACAAAAAATTAAAAGGGGAGTTTTTCAAAATTAAAATATTAGAGGAAACAGAACAAAAACAGATTATAAAAATGTGGATTAAAAATAGATTAAAATGCAATTGATTTCCTGATTCTAATGCAGTGTCACTTATCCTAGATTACGAAATTAATTTGAAATTAACCAACTAAGCGAAGATAAATCTCAAATTATATTCTAATTCAAAATTAATCAACTAAGCGAAGATTAATCTCAAATTAGCTTTAACCCTTGTTCCAATATGAAATTAACCAACTAAGCGAAGATTAATCCCAAATTTTCCTTAACCCTTATTCCAACATGAAATTAACTAACTAAGTGAAGATTAACCCCAAATTATCCTTATACAATTAAGCATTGCATACATAACATAATCTCATCTCTAACACAGAATTAAGCAAGCTGTGATATTAGTTTCGGTTTATTAAGCATAAACAGATTATAATTCAACACTGAGATTAGAAGATGAAGAGTTAAGAGAACAAACAAAATGAAATTGAAGAACAAAACCTCAAAGATCTACTTGCATTCTTCTCAGAAAATCAATACAAAGATTTAGCTATCCATGGAAAGTTGAAAACGCAATAGAAGAAACATAATTAAAATCGAAACAAGAATTTAAAAATAATGACAGAAGAGTAAACAAACTTGAATATAAATTGCAGAAGATGAAAGGTGGAAGTGTGGTGGTTGCATAGTCCTTGTGTGATGTGTGTCTTCTGATGTGTGATGTGCCTCTCTTATATAAATAACCCTAACCCTAATCTTTATTGAGGTTTGGGCTCAACTGGTCCATGAAACACATCATAAGTTGGCTTTAGTGCAAGTCCGTTAATTTCAAACACATGCAGTATTTTCAATACTTATCCAAATTAAGCGATTTCGGTATCCTTTGAAAGTATTTTGAGTTATCTTTAAAACGCCACCATTGCTATTATTTTTGGAGGTCTAATGAATTTAGGAGACTTAAATCACTGAAGCATGTCCATTGGGCCGCCCTGGTGCGCTTGACCCATGTTAGATAATTTATGTAAAATCCAATTTATCTCCGAATTGAATGATTTTGGATCCTATGAAAAGCTGAATGTGACTAGTTTATAATGTTTTGAAAATAATGATTTTTGGAGATCTGTAGAAAAAAGGATAAATAAAATAGTAAACAATGTTAGTACCCGTATAGAATAAAATATGACATTTGACCCAATTTTCCAAGCCCAAAATTGCTTTAAACTGTCCTAAAATTAATAATGAGAAAAAATTAGATCAAATAGATTTAAATTAATTAAAATCTAATTATTGGCCCAATGAAGCCCAATTAATAAAAATTCACTAATAATAGAAAGTTAAGCCCAAAACACTAATTAAAATAAGTTCAGAAAGGGAAGAAAATACGGGAATATAATGACTCATCAATGAGCTAGAGCAATAAGCCGCCACCACCACTAGTCCTACAAAGTGGACTGTACCAGCCTGATGGGGGGTTTATACTCATCCAGTCCTACGCACAGTGGGCTGTAACTACCAACCTGATGGGGGATTTATACTCATCCAGCCATATGCATAGTGGGTTGTAACTACCAGCCTGATGGGGGGGTTTATACTCATCCAATCCTACGCACAGTGGGCTGTAACTACCAGCCTGATGGGGAATTTATACTCATCAACCGAAGGGTCGACTACCACAAGAAGGAGCATCTTGGAGGCGCACAACACATTTTTTCCCCAAAGGATCAGCCGCCGCAAGACGAAGTATCTGAAGGAAAACTGGGCAAGAGGGTTAACTACTTCACCCTCCAACCGATCTTCTTGGCCTAACAGGTCAACAATCGGCTAGTTAGGTGAAGGGGGGGGGGGGGTAGCTATAGACCCCAAATCTTGCCCGGCCTCAAAATAAAGAGCAGAGGACCTCCAATTTGAAGATGGGCAAGGCCTAAAAGGTCCCTAGGATAGACTATTAGGCCCCATATTAGAGTAGGAAGGTTTTTCTGTACAAAAAATAAGGATTTCCACCTTAAGGCCCGAGACTGCCGTCTCGCTTATCGGGACCGCCGTCTCGCCAATGGCAAAGTCGAGACCACCATCTCGTTTGACGACACGGTCGTCTCGCCACTTGCCATGACGAGACCACCTTCCCGTTTGGCGAGACGGCCCTCTCGCCATTTGTCAAGTCAATACCGCCGTCCTGATTGCCGAGACGGCCGTCTCGACCTTGCCAGGCAAGACAACAATCTCGACCTAACAGGTGCGAATCCCTATAAAAGGGGGGCACTCTCCCCTTCATTTCACACAGTTCTTCCACCTTTCCATCTAGCATTTCTTAGAATTCTTCTTTTAGAGCCCCTCCGAAGCATTTCCGGAGTTTTCTGAGAGTTCTTAGAGAGTTTTTATATTGTTGTGAGAGAGAAAAGTCAATGTTGTAGAGTGAAGGACTGCCAAAATGCATCCTAAATTTTAAAGAATTAATCGAAGTTTGCTCTGGAGGTTTCTTCACTCTCTCCCTCTTTTTTATCGCTTTATCAATTATATGTGCATTAATTAGGGTCATGTAGTCGTTATCTTTTAATTCCACAAATAAGAGGGTAAAAGTGTCATTTTAGTTTATTTACAAAATAACCGGCCTATCATAGGGAACCCGAAATGGGCTTCGTAGGGAAGCTAATACCTTCCCTACACGTAACTAACTCCCTTACCCAACTCTGGTTATAATGGCCAAAGTTGGTTTTCTTAAAAACCAACGCCTTCTTTTCCTTTTCCGATGTTTTCGGTAAAAACATCAGTGGCGACTCCATAAGAACCCCTTTCAAAAATTTGCTTTTAGGTCCAGCTCGGTTATCAGACAACCTAAAGGCATTGTAATACCACCCATATAAAACGCGAAAATGGGAAGTCAGAACCATCACGTCGCTCCGACCGCCTCTTTTGACGGCGGTGGCAGATGGCTACTTCACTAGGGAAGCCTAGAGAGTTTATCCCATTTAGTGATGGGCCAGTTTAATAAATAAACTTAAAAATTTAGCTTTTACCCTACCTTGTCTTATAACATGTTTATTTGCTTGCCTCCTCCCACCCGCATGTACACACAGGCAGTAATGGAGTTCCTTGCCTCCATTACACTGATGAAGATTGTCGCTGCCGTCAAAATGAGGGCAGTCGGAGCGACGCGATGGTTTCTGACTCTCTTGATTTTCACGTTTTTTATTGGTGGTTACAACGCCTTTAGGTTGTCCGATAATCGGGCTGAACCTGAGGGCGAGGTTTTCAAAAGGGTGCCCTTGGATTGTCCGATAACCGGGCTAATCCAAGAGCTAGTTTTGAGGGTTCTTTGGAGTCGCCACCGATGTTTTTACCGGAAACATCGGAAAAAGAGTTTAAAAGGCGTTGGTTTTCTAAAAACCAACTTTGGTTGTTAGAACCAGAGTTGGGTAAGGGAGTTAGTTACGCGTAAAGGAAGTGTTAGTTCCTTTACGATGCCCCTTTCGGGTTCCCTATGATAGGCCAACTATTCTGTTGATAAATAAACTGAAAAAATATGCTTTTGCCCTTTTATTTTGCAGAATTTAAAGATTACGACTACATGGCCCTAATGTCTATTGCATAATTTAAATAAAGTAGTAAAAGGTAGAGAAAGAGAGTAGAGACCTCCGAAGCAAGCTTTCTCTTTAATTCTTCAAAAATAGGGTGCTTTGCGGCAGCCCTTCACTCTACACGGCGTCGAAAACCTCTCAAAATGCTCTAAAAACACTCAGAAGCTCCGAAAATGCGTCGGAGGGATTCTAGAGAGAGAAACTCTTGATGTGACTAGAGAGAGAGTGAGAAAAACCGTGTGGAATGAGGGGAATGGGGGCCCTATTTATAGGGATTCGCGCCTGTCAGGTCGAGACGGCCGTCTCGCCAAACGAGACGGCCGTCTCGCCTTGCAGGAATGGCGAGACAGCCGTCTCACCAATCGAGACGGCGGTCTCGCCATTCGCAGGTGGCGAGACGACCGTCTCGCCACTTGCGCAGGACGAGACGGTGGTCTTGACCCTCAAAGGCGAAAATCCTTATTTTGTGCTAAAAAACCCTCCTATCCTAGTATGGGGCCTAATAGTCTCTCCTAGTGGCTTCTTAGGCTTCATCCATCTTCGAAAAGGAGGTCTTCTGGTCTTTATTATGAGGCCGGGCAAGATTTGGGGTCTACAGCTGCCCCCCCTTTTCTCGACTAGTCGACTGTTGGCCTTTTGTGCCAAGGAGATCGACTGGAGGGTAAAGGAGTTGACCCTCTTGCCTGGTTGTCCTTCAAATGCTCCGTCTTGTGGCAGTTGATCTTCTGGGGAAAGGTGTGCTTTTAGGATGCTTCTTCTGGCGATAGCTGATCCCTTTGGCTGATGAGGACGAACCCCCATCTGGTTTGACGAGTATGAACCCTCGCCCGGTAAGCCCCCTTTTGTAAGGCCTGATGAGTATACACCCCCATCTGGTGTTTGACGAGTATGAACCCCCATCCGGTGAGCCCCCTTTTGTAAGGCCTGATGAGTATACACCCCCATCTAGTGTTTGACGAGTATGAACCCCCGTTCGGTGAGCCTCCTTTTGTAAGGCCCGATGAGTATACACCCCCATCTGGTGTTGTGCCTCTGAATGCTCCTTCTTGCGGTAGCTGATCCTTTGGTTGTGGTGGCAGCTTACTACTCTAGTTCATGCGCCAGTTGTTGAGATGTATTTTTTGTTGGTCTTCTTTGAAGACATTATCGTCCGGTCTGCGCGGGGGATTTTGTGGGTGTTCATCGAGCTTTGCTTGTTTGCTGGGGATTCTTTGTTTTTGATCTTTTGTGGTGATCACCCAACTCTTGGTGGCTGGTCGGACAATTTTTGTTGGTTTGTTCGACTCTGCTTTTGGTTGTCGAAACTTTGTCGGTTGAGGTGATGGCTTGTCTTAATCCTGCCTTTTTCTCGCGATTTTATCTTTTTTCTCGCAACTTAGGATTTTGGCTTTGTCGCCGCCGTCAAAAAGATAGGCGGTCGGAGCAACGCAATGGTTTTGACCCTCTTGATTTTTGCATTTTTTATGGGTGGTTACAACGCCTTTAGGTTGTCTAATAACCGGGCTAAGCTAGGGGTGAGGTTTTCGAAAGGTCGTCCTTGGGTTGTCCGATAACCGGGCTAACCCAAGGACTAATTTTTGAAGGTTTCTATGGAGTCGCCACCGATGTTTTTACCGGAAACATCAGAAAAGGAGTTTTAAAGGCGTTGGTTTTCGAAAAACCAACTTTGGTCATTAGAACTAGAGTTGGGTAAGGGAGTTAGTTACGTGTAAAGGAAGTGTTAGTTCCTTTACGACGCCCCTTTCGGGTTCCCTATGACAGGCTAGCTATTTTGTTAATAAATAAACCGGAAAAACACGCTTTTGCCCTTTTATTTTGCGAAATTTAGAACTATGACTACATGGCCCTAATCTATTGCATAATTTAAAATTAAAGCAGTAAAAGTGGAGAGGGAGAGTTTAAACCTCCGAAGCAAGCTTTCTTTTTATTTCTTTTAAAAAAGAGGGTGCTTTGTGGCAGCCCTTCACTCTACACAGCGCTAGAAACTTTTCTAGACGCCGAAAAGTGCTCACAAAGGCACTCAGAAATTCCGGAAATGCGTCGGAGGGATTCTAGAGAGAAGTTTTAGAGAGAAGGGAGAGCAAAAGCTGTGTGGTGTGTGGAAATGAGGGGGGGGAGGCCCCTATTTATAGGTTTCTGCGCCTGCCAGTGGCGAGACCGCCGTTCTCGTCTGACAGGGTCGAGACTGCCGTCTCGCCAAACAAGACCGTCGTCTCGTCCTTCGCAGGTGGCGAGACCGCCGTTTGGGAAAGCGAGACCGCTGTCTCGCCATTCGCAGGTGGCGAGACCGCCGTCTCGTTTGGTGAGACGGCGGTCTCGTCATTTGCATGAGGCGAGACGGCGGTCTCGATTTCGAGACGGCGGTCTCATCCTCAAAAGGCGAGAAACCTTATTTTTGTGCCGAAAATCCTTCCTATCCTAGTATGTGGCCTAATAGTCTCTCCTAGTGGCTTGTTAGGCTTCGTCCATCTTCGAATATGAAGTCTTCTACTCTTTATTTGGAGGCAGGGCAAGATTTGGGGTCTACAGGCTTTTTTCTTGAGCGTACGTCTTTTTACTTTAGACTCTTTTGGTTACGCTGACTTTTTTAAAAAAAGGTTGGCAATGAATGCGTGAAACAAATTTTATTCATATGGGAAAATTTTATTACATTCATTTCAAGCACTATCCCTAAGGACTATCTTCTGGAGACGATCCGCGATGAGGGAATTGTTGGTACATGTGTTCCCAAAATTTTGCTTGCTCCCGGGCTTCGTCATCGTACCTTTGCTGGAATGCTGTCCATTCCTGCCGCATTCCCTGCTGATATTGGTATAACGTCTCCAGCCGGGTGTCGAAGGCTTCTTGCCGCACAGACATTTGATCGAATTGCTGGCGCAAATCGTTGATGTTGCGGTTTACGCCAGCAAAGTCATCTGTGTATTGCGGGAGGTGTTGCTGAGCCTGTTGGAAATCGGGAGGTGTCAGAAGATCGTGCATTGCCACAATGTCCTGGAGGTCCAGCGCGAAGTCCAGGGAGGGATGAAGGACCAACTGGGTCCCTCGGCGCATCAGCATCCCCATGCTGACTAGGATCGATCCGTTGATGGATTCGGATCGGAGGCTAGGGGCTAGTTCTTCTCGGCCGGCGCATCCCCATTTCTCTGCCAGGGGAGTGATAAGAGGGGCCACGAGGATGGCTCCCACTAGTCTGCTCCCGAAGTCCTTAAGGGCCCTCAGGAAAAAGTAGCCAGGGTTGCAGCGCCGCCTCTGGCTCATGCAATAAAGTACAAAGAGGTCTGGGAGGGTTACCTTACCCTGACTCTCCTTCCTCCCGTGGATAGTCCCAGCCAACAGCTTGTGGCAAATTCGGAGGGCTGGAGGGAGCGCAGAACCCTTCATTAGCGTGGGTAGCGTAGGCGCCCTGGTGAGTTCCTGCCACATCTCGGCGGCAGTGAGGCTGGCAGGGCAGCTGCAAATGGCCTCCCGGTATCCCCGAGTGAGCATGTCCTCGGGTTGGACGAACCCAATGCTCACATTGAATTCGTCAAGGGTGGTGGTCCGGTATTCCCCACCCATAAAGTAATTCACCATCTTGGTGGGTGGCAGGCCCGGGACCATGGAGGGAGCCTCGGCGTAGGAGATGGAGGCCAAGAACTCCAGTACCGCTTGAGGGTACACGTGGGTAGGTGGAGGTTGCGGCAAGAATCCCCACCCAATACTGTCTATGTGGGCCCAGACATCGTCCTCCCACCCGAACTCGGCGAAGATGCCGAAGTCCAGTCTGAACATGGGGTGCCAAGAATAATCCCGGATGTGCTCAAGGCAGGCCCGGTGCTGCGGCGACAACTGAGTAGGGTCTTGAGGGACTGGTGCCGAAGAACTGCTGGCACCGACAGTGCCTCTTCTCTTCCTGGAGGGGTTTCCACGGAACATATTGGCCAGTAGATGCTTGGAAGTGGTAGATATGAGAGTTGGAGGGTTCTAGAGTGCAGAGAGTTGTGACAAACCCTCCTCCATCGCGCCCCTATATATAGGGGGAAAATTCGGGTCGAGACCGCCGTCTGGGAAGTCGAGACGGCGGTCTCGATTTTTCGCAGGTCGAGACGGCCGTCTGGGTTCTCGAGACGGCGGTCTCGACTTTGGGTTCAAACGAGACGGCGGTCTCGATTTTGCCTAAGTCGAGACGACGGTCTCGTAGGTCGAGACGACGGTCTCGATCTACTGGTAGATCGAGACGGCGGTCTGGAAATCCCAGACGGCCGTCTCGAACTTTTTTTTTTTTTTTTTTTTTGAATAAGAAAATAGGACCTAGTTAAAAAAACATTTTATGCATGCAATGTTTTTATGTTTGATGTCCTATAATGCCTACTTTAGTTAATTTTTCAGAAGGATTTAACCGACGTGTCTTGTTGTGCCGAATGCCCTCTGATTTGCCATGTTTACTTTTGGCTGTACCATGCCGGACTTCTTGTGACCGAAGGATAATTTCTTTCTGTTTTTTCTGTTCTTTTTCTCTCTCTCTCTTTTTTTTTTTTTTTTTGTAGAGCACCCTTTGCCATGTAGTGTTTCTTTTTCTCCACTCTAGGGGTTTCAATCCTCTTGTTGACTATACGCCTCCATATTCCCAAATTAATTATTAGAATATTGTTGTGAGGGTCAAGAGAAAAGAAGTAAATAGGTAAAAATCAATGGTTTGTGTTTTGGAAGGTTGATTTTTATTTAGAAAGTGGTTTTTGTAAGCATGGCTGGCTTAGGGTTGGGCTTAGGTGTTTAGGTTTCGTCTAAGAAAATGCTTTTCCCCTTTTTTTTTGTATTTGCGCCTTTTAGTTCTATTTCCATTGCCTTTGACGGCTAGCTGATTTACCTAGATCGCCCTTCGGGTTTACGAACTAGGATACTGTGTTTTGGCCCTATCTTTTGTCTAGGTTCCTTCTTTTGGTATTTTTTTTAGGGAATCCTAGCGGACCTTATTTTGTAACCCTAACTTTTGCCTAGGCTACCCTTTATTGTTGTTCAGGTATCCTACCGGGTTGACCCTATCTTTTGCGTAGCCCCCTTTGTGGGTTTCCTACAAGGTATTCTGCCCTTTTTTCTTTTTGGCCTTTGGCTTCTATGGGCTTTTCTTTTTTGTATCTTTATTTTTTATTCACAATATTGGCGAAGCATGACTTTCTTTTATGGTGAGGTAAAGTCTTATTTTTTTGTGCTTCTAATCAACTAGCTTGATGGTAATGGCAATGGCAAATGTTGATTATTTGGATGCGCTTTTTATTCTTCTTCTTTTTTTTGTTTACTTAGACAGGGTTATTATGTGGTCTAGTCGAAACAAGAAAGAAGAGAAGCAGATAGTAAGAAGTATTCTTTATTAATTAATAAGGGAATATGTGCCCTAAAATGCCCGGGGGTCGAGCTAGCCCCGGGGGATAATCTCTAACAATCATGGGGTTTACATCCCTTAAATGAAGAAAAAGATCTCCTAATGACTAGGGTAGCTCTTGACGCTTGCACCCCTCCACTTCGGAAAATTTGCTTGAGTGTGCGGAGGGGAGACTTCCCTTTTCTTCTTTCCGCTCGGCCCTTAGTAGGGTCATATCCTAGGCCATGCTTGAAAGGATTGTCTTTGAATTCTGGGGGTTCCCTCATGCCTTGGGAATCTGCCCCCAGTCCTTGGCCAAGATGGTAGCCATGCTTCAACATCATGCGAGCTACCTTTGTGCTTTTGGGAAGTCGCTCTATATTGGCAATTTCGAGCGCTTGAAAAGATGTTTCAAGGGCCTCTTCAGCCGCATCCACATAAGGTTGGGTAGACGGTCCACTGATCAAGATGTCGTCTTCTGCTTGGATCGTGACCAATTTGTCATCCACTATGAACTTGACTTTTTGGTGGAGCGTTGAAGGTACTGCCTTAGCGTCATGAATCCAAGGCCTGCCGAGGAGACAACTATATGCTGGAGTAATATCCATTACATGGAATTCGATGTTGAATATAGTGGGTCCAACTTGGATTGGCAAATTAATTTCTCCCACTACTTCACGTTTTGATCCGTCGAAGGCTCGAATGATGGTGCTGCTTGGGCGCAGACGGGTTCCTTGGATAGTCAACTTGTCGAGTGTGCACTTGGGCATCACGTTCAAGGATGACCCGTTATCCACAAGAACTTTGGCGATGAGGTATTCCTTGCATTTAACCGAGATATGCAAGGTCTTGTTGTGGTTTGACCCCTCGAGGGGGAGTTCTTCCTCTGTGAAGGTGAGGTGATCGCTTGCCGTGATGTGACCAATGATCCTCTCAACCTTTTCTTGGGATATGGTATGAGGTACATGCGCCTCGCTCAAGACCTTCAGCAGGGCGTTTCTATGCGGTTCCGAGCTCACTATTAAAGATAACAGCGTAATCTTTGCAGGTGTGCGATTGAGCTAGTCTATAATGGAATACTCACTTTGCCTTATGAACTGGAGTAATTCCTCTGTCTCCTCCTTGGATTCCTTATCTTCTTTTTCTTCTTCGGTCTTTTTATTTTTTCCTTTATTCTTGAGGACCTCTTCTTGTGTGTCCTTGAGGGAGTAGACTCTTCCACTTCTAGTCATGGCCCCAATGCCGGCTATATTTGTTATTTCTTCTTTTATTGGTGAAGATTCTCCATATCTCCACGGTACAGCTTTATTCGATTCGTAGGGGAAAGGACGTGGCATAAATAGTCGCACTGGTGTCCTTGCCCCCTCTTCCTTATTCTTGAGTACCAACGGTCGAGGCTTATTATCCTCTTGCGGTGAGTTGACCGTTGGGGTAAGCTTTATTAGGAGTGACTTTCTCTCCATTCTTCTGATTTGGAAGACGTGTCAATTAATCCTCCCTTTTTATTATCTTATTTATTAAAAGTGAAGGAGGGGAAATTAAATATGCAAATGAATGTCATGCATGCGAGTAGACAATTGTGGAATAAAGGAGAATTTCATTTATCCATTCAGAAGGTGTACATTCCCCTACTCCATACTACGAAGCAACTTTTGGCAAAAACGGAAAAGCCTAAAGAAACCCACAGGCGGGTCCTGATCTCTATGTAGTTCTCTTTCGGCTTCCCAGACGTGACGAGCAAGTGCTTCGCTTTGCTTTTGGACCGCCTGGCTCATATCTTCGCTGTATTTTTTAGCCTCTTTGATCTTCACCTGTTGATGGACGACCAAGGCTTGCAGTTCATCGAGTTTTGCGACGACTCAATTTTTCTCTTGTAGTACCTGGCCATACTGAGCTAGCCCATCTCTTTCCTTACAGCGTAGCTCAGTGAGACTTTTGTTGAGTCTCCGGTTGGCCTCTCGCTCTTGGCGTATGTCTGACTGAGTCTTGGTGAGTTCTTGCAATAATTCCTTGATCGTCTGAGCCTGTTTTGCTGATTCAGCCTCAAGGTGTGCAGACTTGGCGGTTATCTCCTGAATTTGACTATCTGAGCTAGTTCTGGCAGTTTTGGATGCTCGGATAGCTTGCTCGTTGGAGTCAGCACACTGATCCTTGAGGCGCTCTATTTCATGATCCTTTTTCTTGCACTGCCTTTGCAGACCATCTATGGTGAGGATATATTCTTGCTCTCTTTCTTCAAGGGCCCTCATCTGGGCTCCCATGATTTCTATCCTCTGGGTGAAGGCATCGACTTGAGCCTGTAGCTCTTCACTATTGGTGATTGTAATGAGTGTGGTGGATGGTTGAGACATCCCTCTTCTTTGTCTCCACACCTCGTAGTCACTGGAGACAGTCACTCGAGCTTTTCCTAGCTCTCTATCTCCCATATAGACTGGTTTCTCCCATGATCTTCTCACGGCTAGTGAGTTGGTGATTGTGCATGGGTCTCCGAAGAAACACAGTCCTCCGAGTTCCGCCCAAGAGATGGTAGTTTGGGTTCTCATGAGCTGTCTCATAGCTACTCTAGGTGAGTAGGCTATGCAACCCTTGAGTCCTATCAAGGGTACGTTCGGATAGTCTCCACATCTGATGAGGACTGGGTCAGGTCAGAACCAAGGGTAGACCCAGGATATACTGTTGGCGTCCTTTCGTTCCAACTCGTCCCTCCATTCTGAAGTTAAGCGCCGTTGGAGAGGGATTTTGGAGAAGCTCCTTAAAGGATCGGGGAATATCCCCATATGACTGGAGGCGTAAAGGTGCGTAGCGCTCCATACGAATAGCAGTGAAGAGCAGCAGCGAAGTGTTTTTCCTTGCTTCTGGCGGCAAAATTCCACCGAGAGCAAGGTGTCGGCAAGAATTGTAGGCAAGGGACTCTTCGAGTTCACGTCCCAGGCGAAGAAGGCGTCCATGACAGCTTGATCCACTGTGTCGAGGTGGAAGGGAAACAAGATAGTTCCAAAAATTATTAAAGCAGGGTTTTGTTGAAGGCAACCAACTCTGTCCTTTCTGCCAAGTCGGACAGGTGGTCTTCTAACATTGAGACTTTCCAACCCTGGATGTTCCCTTTTTCTATCAGGGTAGTCTGCCGGAAGGGTAGTTGAATGATGGCAGCGACTTGTGCTGCAGGAGTATATGCCCCGTTGCGAATATGGACCCCAACTGATTTGGGTCATTTCAACATAATCTCATACTCCTCCAAGGTAGGCACCATATCGAACTGTGGAAATTCAAAGCATCGCAGACTGGAGTTCCAAAAGTGAATTAATACCCTGAGGAACACTTGATCGACACAGATCTTTAACAGGTCGAGAATTCGTCCATAGGATTTTCAAAGTCGGCGCGGACCTCCGGTGGCATTACCGCGCAAAGCCGTTCCAACTTCTTAGTATGATATTGGGGAATATCCACCTTCTTCAATTGTCTATTAGTCCCCTCCATTTTCTAAAACCAAAATGCATGTTTTATGAAAATGATGCTTATTTGAATGAATGTGAGTGTTTATTTTTGTTTATCATGTTTTGCATGGTATTTATATTTTTTCCGAAAAAAATAAACTACCTATATGAATGATTTGTGATGTTTATGAATCGGGTCCCATTCATGGTTTTGGAAACGAATTTTATTTAGTATTTTATTTTTATTTATTTGTTTATTTTATAGCCTTTTATCTCTTCTGTCGGAACTGCATGGCTACTTAGCTTACAAAGAACCTGAAACCAGGCTAGCTAAAAGGCAAACTGTCCGAGATAAAATGTGGCTTTATGTGAAAAACAAAATATTTAGCGTCCCTTATCTCTTCTGTCAGAACTACGTGGCTACTTAGCTTACAAAGAACCTGAAACCAGGCTAGCTAAAAGGCAGACTGTCCGAGATAAGGGTGTTTATTGTAAAAATATTTTTTGTGATTTTTCTTCTGTTGTTTGGTTATGCTATGCAACACACAAATGCAACAAACATATGCACACACAATTCGATCATCCACGAACAGGCGAGAATTCGTTTTTATCACGAGGTAGGGTTTTCCTGCAGAAAAGTGATTTGGCGAAGGTAGGTTTTCCTGTCCAAAAAAAATAAGGATTTCCACCTTAAGGGTCGAGACTGCCGTCTCGCTTATCGGGACCGCCATCTCGCCAATGGCAAAGTCGAGACCGCCGTCTCATTTGGTGAGATGGCCGTCTCACCACTTGCCATGACGAGACCACCTTCCCGTTCGTCGAGACGGCCCTCTCGCCATTTGACAAGTCGATACCACTGTCCCAATTGGCGAGATGGTCGTCTGGCCATTTGTCAAAGACGAGACCGCCGTCCCGAATGGCGAGACGGTAGTCTCGACCTTGCCAGGCGAGAAGGCGGTATGGACCTGACAGGCGTGAATCCCTATAAAAGGGGGGCGCTCTCCCCTTCATTTCACACAGTTCTTCCACCTTTCCTTCTTGCATTTCTTATAATTATTCTTTTAGAGCCCCTCCAAAGCATTTCCGGAGTTTTCTGAGAGTTCTTAGAGAGTTTTTATAGCGTTGTGAGAGAGAAAAGTCAACGTTGTAGAGCGAAGGACTGCCAAAATGCATCCTATCTTTTAAAGAATTAATCAAAGCTTGCTCTGGAGGTTTCTTCACTCTCTCCCTCTCTTTTATCGCTTTATCATTTATATGTGCATTAATTAGGGCCATGTAGTTGTTATATTTTAATTCCGCAAATAAAAGGGTAAAAGGGTCATTTTTAGTTTATTTACGAAATAACCGTCCTATCATAGGGAACCCGAAAGGGGAATTGTAGGGAAGCTAATACCTTCCTTACACGTAACTAACTCCCTTACCCAACTCTGGTTATAATGGCCAAAGTTGGTTTTCTTAAAAACCAACGCCTTTTCCTTTTCTGATGTTTTCGGTAAAAACATCGGTGGCGACTCCATAAGAACCCCTTTCAAAAATTTGCTTTTAGGTCCATCCCGGTTATCAAACAACCTAAAAGCACCCTTTCGAAAACCTCGCCCTTGGGTCCAGCCCGGTTATCGAACAACCTAAAGGCGTTGTAACACCACCCATATAAAACGCGAAAATAGGAAGTCAGAACCATCACGTCGCTCCGACCGCCTCTTTTGACAGCGACAACAATTATAAATTTGAAAATGCCATGCTTGATCTGGGTGCTTCAATTAATGCCATGCCTCTGTCTATATTTAATTCTCTTTCCCTTGGACCCCTGCAACCTACGAATATAATTATTCAGTTGACAAACAGGAGTGTTATCCACCCTACAGGCTTCATTGAGGATATCTTAGTTAGGGTTGGTGAGTTGATTTTCCCTGTTGATTTTTATATTTTTGATATGGATGAGGGATTTTTACATGGTTTTGCACCCATCATTTTAGGTAGACCATTTTTAAAGACTTCACGAACCAAAATTGATGTGCATGTAGGGACTTTATCCATGGAATTTGATGACATTGTGGTGCACTTTAATATTCTAAATGCCATGAAACACCCATCTAAGGATCATTTTGTCTTTCATGTTGATTTGATTGATGAATTAATTGATGAACATGTATTTGAATTCTTTCATGATGTTGACTTTCCATCTCTGCATAATTCCATCACCTGTCTTGCATGTACTGATTCTGAAGTGTGTAGTTCTTGCATTGATTAATTTCTGAATATTGATACAACTATTGACATGACTGATACAAATGCTGATACACATTCTGATCATGCACATGAATCTGATGCTTTCGGTGTTGTACTTCTTGATTTTAAATTTATAAAGTCAGAATGCACTAACCCTATTGCAGGAAGTAGACATGAATCTGACTTGCAGGTTGAGGTACAAGTTATGGAACTCATTCCTTCTCCTTTTTTGGTTCCTTCTGTTGTTCAGCAAACACCCATACAAGAGTTAAAACTCCTACCAGAGAACCTCAAGTATGCTTACTTGGAGGATGATGACAAGAAACCAGTGATTATCTCCACCTCCCTCACTATTGACGAAGAGGAAAGATTATTGCAAGTGCTTAAATTGCGAAAAAAGGCCATTGGATGGACTTTGGATGATCTTTCTAGAATTAGTCCATCCACATGCATGCATAGGATTTCATTGGAGGATAGAGCCAAACTAGTGAGACAGCCACAGAGGCGACTCAACCCTATCATTTTAAATGTCGTGAAGAAGGAGTTGACCAAGCTTGTACAAGCTAGTATTATTTACCCTATTTCTGATAGTCAATGGGTGAGTCCAATCCAGGTGGTTCCAAAGAAGACATGCCTCACTATTGTAAAAAATGAGAGGGATGAATTCATTCCCACCTGATTACAAAATAGGTGGAGAGTCTGCATTGACTATAGGAGGCTAAATCAAGTAACCAGGAAAGGTCATTTTCTGCTACCTTTCATTGACCAGATGCTTGAGCGATTAGTAGGTAAATCTCATTACTATTTTCTTGATGGTTTCTCTAGATACTTTCAAATACACATTGATCCTGAGGATCAGGAAAAGACCACATTTACCTGTCCCTTTGGCACTTTTGCCTATAGGAGGATGCCTTTTGGCTTATGCAATGCCCCTGGCACATTCTAGTGGTGCATGCTTGGTATATTCAGTGATTTTCTTGAAAATTGTATGGAGGTATTTATGGATGATTTTACTGTGTATGGATCCTCTTTTGATACATGTCTGCATAGTTTTGATAGATTACTTTATAGATGCATTGAAACTAACCTTGTTCTTAATTTTGAGAAATGTCATTTCATGGTTGAGCAAGGTATAGTTTTAGGGCATATCATTTCCAGTAAGGGCATAGAAGTAGATCTTGCAAAAATATCTGTTATTTCATAATTGCCTTACCCCTCTTGCGTGCGAGAGGTTCGTTCTTTTCTTGGTCATGTAGGATTCTACAGACGCTTTATCAAAGAGTTCAGTAAGAAGGCCCTACCACTATCCAACTTGCTGCAAAAGGATGTTGATTTTATCTTTGATGACAGGTGCAAGGAGGCCTTTCAAGTGATCTGACCACCACTCCGATCATTCAGGCACCAGATTGGACAACACCCTTCGAGTTAATGTGTGATGCATCAAACTATGCACTGGGTGTTGTCTTGGCTTAGAAAGTGGATAAGCTACCTAGAGTCATCTACTATGCTTCCTGGACTTTAGATGCTGCCCAAGCTAACTACACCACCACCGAGAGAGAGTTATTGGCCATTGTTTTTTGCTTTGGATAAATTTAGGTCATATTTGCTTGGTTCTCGGGTTATTGTGTTCACTGACCATGCAACTCTTAAGTAACTATTGAAGAAGGCTGAATCGAAGCCTCGACTGATTAGGTGGATGTTATGGCTACAAGAGTTTGATTTAGATATCCGTGACAGGAGCAAAACCCAAAATTCGGTAGCAGACCATCTCAGTAGGATTAAGAAAGATGAGGCTCATGGTGATGTTTTGCCCATCTAGGATGACTTTCCCGATGAAAATTTGTTTGTTATTTCCAACTCTTTCCCCACCCTTTGTTCGCAAACATTGTAAATTATTTAGTTGCTTCTGTTTTTCCTCCCATGTCATCTAGAGCACAAAATGATAAACTTAAGAGCGATGCTAAGTATTATATATGGGATGACCCCTATCTGTGGAAGCTATGTAGTGACTAGGTAATTAGGAGGTGCATACCAAATTAGGAGATCGACTCAGCCCTGAAATTTTGTCATTCTTCTGCAACCGGTGGTCATCTTAGCATTCAGAGAATAGCTCGTAAAGTGCTTGACTGTGGTTTCTACTGGCCCACCATCTTCAAGGATGCGTGGAGGATTTGCAGCACTTGTGAGAAATGTCAGAGAGCAGGAGGATCCCTTACATGTAGACAACATATGCCCCAACAACCCATGTTATTTTGTGAGGTGTTTGATGTATGGGGTATTGATTTCATGGGTCCTTTCCTTGTTTCTTTTGGTTTTTATTATATTATCCTTGCAGTTGACTATGTTTCAAAATGGGTGGAAGCCAAAGCCACCAGGACTAATGATGCTCGGGTTGTAATGGATTTTGTTAGATCTAACATCTTTTGTAGGTTTGGAATACCCAGAGCCATTATTATTGATCAAGGCACTCATTTCTGTAACAGGTCTATGCAGGAATTGCTCAAAAAGTATGGGGTTGTTCACAGAGTTTCTACACCTTACCACCCCCAAACTAATGAGCAGGATGAAATCTCAAACAGGGAGATCAAAAGGATTTTAGAGAAGATTGTCTAGCCAAACAGAAAGAACTGGAGCAACAGACTAGAGGATGCTCTTTGGGCGCATAAGACTGCCTACAAGGCACCTATAGGGATGTCACCTTATCGGGTCGTCTTTGGAAAGGCATGTCACTTACCTGTGGAAATAGACCATCGAGCCTATTGGGCTGTGAAGACTTGTAATTTCTCACTTGACCAAGATGAGGAGGAAAGAAAGTTGCAACTTAATGAGCTAGATGAGATTCGACTGGGAGCCTATGAGAACTCAAAGTTCTACAAAGAGAAAACCAAGAAGTTCCACGATAGCCTGATAGCTAGGAAGGACTTCATGGTTGGCCAAAAAGTGTTATTGTATAATTCTAGGCTTGGACTCATAGGTGGTAAGCTACGACCAAAATGGTATGGACCTTTTGTTGTTACTAATATTTATCCTTATGGTGCAGTTGAAATCAAAAGTGAATTCACAGAAAAGAGCTTCAAAGTAAATGGGCATCATCTGAAACCATTCCTCAACAATCTTTCTTTAGTGGATACAGTTGTGGATGAGATGTCCCTGACTGATCCCACTTCTCTCCCACCATGATCAGGGAGTTCTTCTTTCCCCTTTCACTCTTTTATCTTCCTTGTCCTATTTGTTTAGTGGATATGATTGTGTTTACATTGAGGAAATGTCTGATTTACGTGTGGGGTGGGAGATGTAGGATTGTAGGTTTATATTCTATGTTTTGTGTACATTTTTGCATATTTTTCTTTGATTTTTGGGTTTTGTATAGGTAGTAGGCACTTACTTCACTCTTGGATATGAGTTGCTTGATATTCTATGGATTGAAATCCTTGTTCTTCTCTGCATGTCAAGTTGATTTTGAGGTTTGAGAGGTTGAATTGAATGTAACAGATTTACCCTGTGTGAGGATTTGAGCCACTCTCTATTCTTTCTTTCTTGTGTGTTATGCCTCTTGACTGCTTGCATAATGGCCTTGGCTTGACTCTTTTTGATACTTCTTGATTCACATGCATGTTGGAGGTAATTTAGACATTTTTGTTCTTATATGCCTCTAGCCAAATGAGCCTACGTTGAATCATTCCCTTTGATAGCCCGTTTGAGCCGATGAATTTTTTTTTTTCATTGTTTTATAGCTCATTACAAGTCATTAACTTGAAAAACCATGATTACCCTACCTTAGGAAATTTTGGAACTTTGGAATTGTTTTCGGAATGGGTGCTCAAATAATGGGGGGTTGTACCTAGTTGTGTTGGTTCTTGGATTCTTCATTTGTGTATATATGAGTGGCTATGTCGTTTTCTTTTATCTTTGAGGTTTTAAAATGAAATTGAAAAAAAATTAATGAAAAAAAAAGAAAAAAAAGAGAAAAAAATGAAAAAAAATGAAAAGAAATATGTTGGGCTTGGGCATTGTGTGAGGATTGAAATTGTTGAATTTACTTTCATGTGTATTTTTGACTCATTCCCCATTACTCGTCTAATTTCTTTGGTCTTTAAGCTACTTATCCATACATTACATACCTTGTCCTTAGCCCCATTACAACCTTTGAAAGTATTTTTGATCTTTATGTGCATGTGTTTTTGGTTGTTGATTTTAGAGGCTTGCCAAGTCTATGTGGTGCTTGTTTTTCATGGGTGCTTTGAGAGTAAACAGTAGCCTAAACACTTGAGTGATACAATGCATATCTTGTGAGAATCTGTTGATTTTCATTCACCTCTTGAGCAGATTGATTTTCTTGACATGTTTTGAATTGTTTGGACGATGTCTATAGATGTTTGATTTCTTTGACTCTTTGAGTGTTGGAGGTTGTCTTTCGTTTCCCAGGTTTCATGAAGGAGTATGTAATTTTGTTTATGTTTTTGTTTGTCGTTATTTTTGTCTTTGATTTTGATTTTATCCTTTGCATGATTTTTTTAATGTTTTTTAATTTATTTCCTTGCTTTGCTTCTTAATTTTGCCCAGGAGTTCAAAAGGATAAGCGTAGGGTTATTTGATGAGTTATTATATTCCCGTATTTTCTTTCCTTTCTGAACTTATTTTAATTAGTGTTTTGGGCTTAACTTTCTATTATTAGTGAATTTTTATTAATTGGGCTTCATTGGGCCAATAATTTAGATTTTAATTAATTTGAATCTATGTGATCTAATTTTTGCTCATTATTAATTTTAGTACAATTTAAAGCAATTTTGGGCCTAGAAGATTGGGCCAGATGTCATATTGCAGTTTAAAGCAATTTTAGGCTTGGAAAATTGGGTCAAATGTCATAGTTTATTTTATACGGGTATTAACATTGGTTCACTGTTTTATTTACCATTTTTCCTACATATCTCCAAAATCATGATTCTGAAAGAATTATAAACTAGACACATTCATCTTTCCATAGGATACAAAATCATTCAATTCGGAGCTAAATTGGATTTTTCATAAATTATGCAAAACAGGTCAAGCGCACCAGGCCGGCCCAATGGACATGCTTTAGTAATTTAAGTCTCCTAAATTCATTAAACCTCCAAAAATAGTAGAAACGGTGGCTTTTGAAATCTAACTCAAAAGGCTTTCAAAGGAGACCTGAATCACTTAATTTGGATAAGTATTGAAAATATTGCACGTGTTTGAAGTTGACAGACTTGCACTGAAGCCAACTTATGATGTGTTTTGTGGACCAGTTAGGCGCAAACATAGATTAAGATTAGGGTTAGGGTTATTTATATATGAGAGGCACATCACAAATCAGAAATCACACGACACACAACACACAAGGACTGTGCAGCCACCACACAGCTACCTTTCATCTTCTGCAATTTATATTCAAGTTTGTTTACTCTTCTGTCATTATTTTAAATTCTTGTTTCGATTTTAATTATGTTTCTTCTACTATGTTTTTGACTTTCCATGGATAGCTAAATCTTTGTATTGATTTTCTAAGAAGAATGCAAGTAGATCTTTGAGGTTTTGTTCTTCAATTTCATTTCGTTTGTTCTCTTAACTCTTCATCTTCTAATCTCAGTGTTGAATTATAATCTGTTTATGCTTAATAAGCCGAAACTAATATCACAGTTTGCTTAATTCTGTGTTAGAGATGAGATTATGTGATGTATGCAATGCTTAGTTGGTTAATTTCAAATTAATTTCGTAATCTAGGATAAGTGACATTGCATTGGAATCAGGAAATCAATTGCATTTTAATCTGTTTTTAATCCACATTTTATAATCTGCTTTTGTTTTGTTTCATCTAATATTTTAATTTTGAAAAACTCCCTTTTTGTTACTGTTCTAATTTGAAAAATTGATAAGCTTGGATAGAAATTCGTGGTCTTTGGGAGACGACCTAGGAAAGCTTCCTAGTACTACATTTATCTGTTTTAATTATTTGACCGAGTACGACATCGATCAAAAGGTCACAACAATCTCTAAATCCAAGGATCTTTTCACAATGACAATTGCATCACTTTTCAGAAAACTCAGAGAACATGAGTTGGAGATCAACAAACTTAATGAATGAGATACTACTGAAAAGAAAGGAAAGACCATTGCACTTAAAATTGAAAAAGAACTAGTGAATTCAAAAGAAGATAATGAGAATGAGAATCTAAGTTTGCTTGTTAAAAAGTTTAGTAAATTTCTGAAAAAGAAGAACAGAGAAAAGAATGGTTCACTAAGAAGGTATAATCAAAAAACTGAAACAAAGTGTTCTAATTTTACTTGTTATGCTTGTGGAAAACAAGGACATACACGAATGGATTGTCCAAAAGAAAGGCAAACCATATGAAAGAAAGTTTCAGAAATCCAAGAGAAGAAAAGCATACATTTCTTGGGAAGACAATGATTCCTCATCTTCTACTTCTTCAACAAATCAAGAAGAAGCAAATTTTTGTTTGATGAATGGTTATGAGTCATCCTCTAGTAGTGTAAGTTCAATCCCTAATGAAAATGAAATGAATTATAGTACTTTATTGCAAGCCTTCAATGAAATGCATGATGAAGCAGATAAATTAGCTATTATAAATAATCCATTAAAAGGATTGAATAATTGACTTGAAAATCGTGTTACTGCTCTAGAAAAAGAATTGAATGATTCAAAAACTGATTTTGATAATCTTGAAATGACTTATAAAAATACTAATTGAAAATGTATAGATGTTTCAAAAGATTGTGAAAATTGTAAGAAGTCATAGGAAAAGGTACTTTATTTGATGAAAACCTTAACAAAATTTTCAAAAGGTAAAGCAAATTTGGATGCAATTCTTGGTTCACAAAAGTGTGTATTTGATAAAGCTGGTATTAGATACAAGACTAGTTTTGAAAACAAAAGAAGGATAAGAACACCAAGATTTATATCGGTTCACCCAAACACTGGGCTACATCTAGTTCTCAACCAAATTCCAGTTGAGTTCCACTAATCGGAATATGTTTGATTACAAAAATAGATTGCAAACACACAATCTACACCAAGAACTAAGACCAAGTTCTTTAAACCTTGGCCGCAACCATATTCCAGTTGTTAAACCAGTGCCCACACTTCTAGACACCAAGAATACAAAGAATCAACATAAATTTTAAAGAGTAGAAGAAACTAGAACAATCTAACCAGTATGTAGATGCAAGAATCCAACTACAAAATGAGTTTCTTCCAAAACCAAGAACAAAAAGCCTCATGAAATATTTATGAAGAATTCCTATGGAAAAAGCACGCTTCTCTCTTGAAAAAGATCTCTAAAGGTTGCTTGAATGATTTTTCAAAAAGGTGTTTTAAAATGTTGGAGAAAATCTATTTATATAGAGATTTTTCTAACTAACCGATTCAATTAATCAACTAATTCGCCCTTTAATCGATTAAAAAAACTTAGCTTAAATGAATTTAACTGATGAAAAAATTATTTTAATCGATTAAAAGGCTTTAAAATTTTTCCCAAGAACTTTTAACTGATAAAAACATGGTTTAATCGATTAAAATATTTATGGAAATTTTCCAGAGACGTTTTAACCGATAAAAATAGGTTTTAACAGATAAAAATAGGTTTTAAATGATTAAAATAGTGATAAAAAAATTGCTTAAGTGTTTTTAATTGATTAATTCAAAATTATATCAATTAAAATTCTGTCAGGTAAGTTTTCTAAAATTTCTTAAGTGTTTTTAATCGATTAATTCAATATATATCGGTTAAAGTAAAAAAAGATTTTCCAAAACTTCTTAAGTGATTTTAATCTATTAATTCAAAGATATGTCGCTTAAAACTGTGACAGAAAATGTTTTCACTTGGTTTAAGTAGTTTTAATCGATTATTTAGAAAATGTATGAGTTAAAAATGTGACAAAAGGTGTTTTCAAGTTTCTTAAGTGATTTTAATCGATTATTTAGAAAACTTATCAGTTAAAACCAAGGCTTAAGAACATATTAATTGATTAAAATGATTTTTAACAGATTAAAAATATTTGAGGCACTTTATAGTTTTGTAAATGATAGAAACCCATGTTATAGAGATGGATAGATGAATATACCTACTCAATAAGAAGCAGACTCACTAATGGACTTAATAATACATCTCCTATTTGATTACTTCTTTTGACTTCATCAAATCTTCAAGACTTTAAACATTCTTTCTTCTTCATCAAATTCTCCCTTGTGTTTCTTCCTCCCTGATTTTGATCTTTTGAACATTGTTTAGAAGATGAGGAGAAGTGTTTTGGGTGATAGATAGAAGAGAGTTAAGAAGTAGAACTAGGATTCCTTTAGAGAGAGAAAAATAGAGACCGGATGTGAGGAGAAATAATTGAGTCCATGATGTAGTCAATGATTCCTTCAACATTTTTGTAGTTGTGTGAATCAGCTTTTTGAAATGCAGTGATTCCCTTGACTAACAACAAATGTACTAAAATTGCATAGTGGGTAGGAGGCATTGTCTAGTTATCAGCTAATTAGTTCTTTTTGAAGATAAGGGTTGACTGGTCAACACTTTTGTCTTTAATGCTGCAACTGAATCTCCAATCTCAAATCTTAACCCTTGTTTTAATCTCTTGAATTGCAGATGTAGATCATGCATATTTAAGCTTTGAAACAATTCCAAGAACAAACTAATCAATTAGTTTACCAATTAATTAATTAAATTTGTTCTGGATATGGTTTAGAAAAAGATAGTAGAATATTAATCGATGTCGTCGCCGTCAAAAGAGACGGTTGGAGCGACGCGATGGTTTTTGTATGACTCGTGTTTTTTAAAGGAGGTGTTCAATGCATTTAGATTGTCCGATAACCGAGATGGACCTAAAGGCGAGGTTTTCGAAAAGGTTTGATGGAGTCGCCACCAGTGTTTTGACCTTAAACACTAAAAAAGGTAAAAAGGCAGTGGTTTTAGGAAAAAAAAAACAACTTTGGCCATTACAACTAGAGTCGGGTAAGGGAGTTAGTTACATGTGGGGAAGGTGTTAGCACCCCACAACGCCCCTTTCGTGTTTCTTATGATGGACTAGCTTATAAAATAAAGACTAAAGAAATTACATTTTTACCCTTATTTCATCTACTTGTAGAACTCAAACGTCTACATGGCTCTAATATGTAATA
This sequence comes from Sphenostylis stenocarpa, assembly GCA_963425845.1. NCBI lineage: Eukaryota > Viridiplantae > Streptophyta > Magnoliopsida > Fabales > Fabaceae > Sphenostylis > Sphenostylis stenocarpa. The sequence goes on from OY731403.1 coordinate 102,520,373, forward strand.
TGCATACAAGTAAAGCTATAAAGAAAGCAATAAAAGAGAGTATGTGGAAGAAACCTCTGAAGCAAGCTTTGTATTAAGTGTTCAAAGATTGAGGATTCTTTTTGGCTATCCCCTCACCCTACAACGCTGCTCACTCCTCTATCGACAGAAAGATTATAACTATAAAGTGTCTAAAAAGAGCACCCGAACTCTGGAAATGCTTTAGGGAGGTGTAAGAAGAGTATTGGAGGATAAATTCAAGTGAAAAGTTCTTGAAAACGAGGGGGAGAAGACTCCTATTTATAGGAATTTTTGCCTGTCAAACTGGGATGATCGTCTCAACCCTTGTCAGGTGAGACGGTTGTCTCGACCCTTGTCAGGTGAGCCGGTCGCCTCGACCCTTGTCAATCGAGATGGCCGTCTCGCCACTTTAGAGTCGAGACAGCCATCTCATCCAATGGCAAGATGGTTGTCTCGTCTTATAAGTGGTGAGACGGCCTTCTCGGCTTTGCAAGGTGAGACGGCTGTCTTGGGCTTCTGGGCAAAAATTTTCTTATTTTCTGTGTATAGGAAGTCCTCCTATCCTAATTATGGAGTCTAAAGGCTTTTCCTATCTTCAAATGGAGGTCTTCTGGCTTTATTGTGAAGCCAGACAAGATTTGGGGTCTACATCTGCCCCCCCCCCCTTTACCTGACCAATTAACTATGGGTTGGTGTGCCATAAGGTCGATTGGCGGGTAAAGGAGTTAACCCTCTTGCCCGGTTGTCCTTCGGGATGCTCCTATCCCACTGGGGGATTTGTTGATGGTGCCTATGAGTAGGCGAATATTCCTTTTTGGGGATGTTGGATTTTTGTTTACAAGTTTTGCCCATGCGCGAGCGAACGACTTACTGGGGATAAGTTTGAAGTTTTCCCTTGCAGTAGGCTCACTAGGGGACGATCTTCTTTTTTGGAAACCCTTTGGGGAATTTGTGTTTCCCTGAGGATCTAATTTTGATAATCTTCCAGGGAGGGAGATGGAGTCTTGCTTTCTTGACTATGTTGGTGAAGTGCTTTTGCTGAAGCCTTTATTCTCACTTGGCGGGTGTGGTGGAGAAATGAGTTGAGTATGCTTGATGACTTGTAGTGGTGATGATGCTAAGTCGTGCAAGAATGTTTTTGTTTACCTCTAGAGTAGGCAATGATTCGCTTGGGGATTTTGAGTCTTTCTGTCGGCTTTGTTTTGATTGAAAGTTGCCTTCTCTCTTTTGGTGGAAGGATGGTGGTTGGAGCTTATTTGATTCCCGAAGCTCTTGGTTAATTTCGTCTTTTTCCGCAGTTTATTCTTTTTCTCGCGATTTTGAAATTTGGCTTTTTCAGAATGATGCACATGCCTTTTTACTTCTTAGTCTTTTTTACGTACGTTGACTTTTTAGAAGAGAGTAGAGGAAAATAGCTAAAGAAAAACTTTTATTCACATATTTGATATTTTACAAAGAGAAAAGGATTACAAGGTCCCTATTCTGGCGGTGGGTCCGACTGTGAGGCTGAAGAGCGTTTTGGCAAAGGGAACTAGCGGAGCATGTGCCTCTGGAATTCCTCCTGGCTCCGTATCATTCTGAGTATATTTTGGTTGATCGCTTCTACGCTCTGGGCGAGTCCCTCCTACCTCTGACCAAATGCCTCTAGTCGCAGTTCAAAGGTGTCTTGCCTTAGGGACATCTGGTCCAACTATTGGCGGAGTGTCGCCGCCGTCAAAACGAGGCGGTCGGAGCAACGTGATGGTTATGACTTTCCATTTTTCGCGTTTTTATGGGTGTGGTTACAACGCCTTTAGGTTGTTCGATAACCGGGCTGAACCTAGGGGCAAGGTTTTCGAAAAGGCGCTCTTCGATTGTTCGATAACCGGGCTAACCCAAGAACTAATTTTGGAGGGTTCTTCTGGAGTCACCACCGATGCTTTTACCAGAAACATCGGAAAAGGAGTGAAAAGGCGCTGGTTTTCGAAAAACCAACTTTGGTCATTAGAACCAGAGTTGGGTAAGGGAGTTAGTTACGTGTAAGGGAAGTGTTAATTCCCTTACGACGCCCCTTTCGGGTTCCCTATGATAGGCCAACTACTTTGAATAAATAAACCGGTGAAAAATACGCTTTTACCCTTCATTTGCGGAATTTAAAATTATGACTACATGTCCCTGATATCTATTGCATAATTAAAAATAAAGCGGTAAAGGAAAGAGAGAGAGAGTGTAGAAACCTCCGAGGCAAGCTTTCTATTAATTTCTTGAAAACTAGGGTGCTTTTTGGCAGCCCTTCACTCTTTACAGCGCCAAAATCTCTCGAAAATGCTATAAAAAACTCTAAAAAGCTCTCAGAAACTCCGGAAATGCTTCGGAGGGATTCTAGAAAGAGAATTTGAGGAGTTGACTAGAGAGAGAATGGAATAACTGTGTGAAATGAGGGGAATGGCGCGGCTATTTTTAGGGATTCGCGCCTGTCAGGTCGAGACGGCCGTCTCGTCTAACAAGGTCGAGACGGCCGTCTCGCCATTCGAGATGGTCGTCTCGTCTTGCAGAAATGGCGAGACGACCGTCTCGCCAAATGAGACAGCGGCCTCGCCACTTTCGCAAGGCGAGACGTCGGTCCCGAATCCGAGACGGCGGTCTCGACCCTAAAAGGCGAAAATCCTTATTTTTATGCCGAAAATCCCTCTTATCCTAGTATGAGGCCTAATAGTCTCTCCTAGTGGCTTCTTAGGCTTCATCCATCTTCGAATAGAAGGTCTTCGGGTCTTTATTATGAGGTCGGGCAAGATTTGGGGTCTACACGGAGGATTTGGGACTCGACGTCTATGTGCTGATGGACACTAGTGATGTCATCTTCGTACTGCTGTTGTTGTTGTTGCTGCTGAAAATTCGGGGGTATGGGGATGTCGTCCGACTCATCCAAATCCTGGATGTCAAGCGTGTTGAACATTCAAGGACTTGATGTTGAACTTACATGGACATGAAGCTTGTTGATTTTGATGATGATTCAAGAACACAAGACTTAGAGAGTTGAAGACTTGTTTTATAGTGTAATAACTCTGTTTTGATTAGTTTGTGTCTGTAATATTAGAGTTTAAGATAGCCGGTACATAGTCTTCACTTTAGAAGCTTCAAAAACTCAAATTTATCTTTTTGCCTCGGTTTTAATCGATTAAATGGTCAAATAATCGATTATTACGGTGAGAAAAACCATTTTACGTATCATGTTCACTGTAATAATTGATTAACACACCTGTTAATCGATTAA